>CM069540.1:17310000-17430000 GCA_035773235.1 Eospalax fontanierii | reverse complement strand
TAAGACAAGGCACACAGCAAGATTCTGATAGACTCAATGTTACTAATAAAAAAAAGTACATAAACTAGAGCATTGGTAGTACAAAGGAGATACTGAAAAAGCAGGAGAGATTGCTCCATGAGTGGATGAGGCTTAGGCATCACTGGGCTTTAATCCTATGCTTTTTAGTAATTGAATGAGTACAAATCTTATCTGGATGAGTCAGAGATGATGAAGAATTCAGCACCAAGGCTTGGGGAATATAGCCCAACCCCAACTTTGGGTATACAGTAGCTTAGCCTCTTACTAAGTCAGACTTTTGAGGGATGTCATGATGTACTGGTCTTCAAGTTGTGGAGAAGAGGGAGGAGAAGGAATCTGAGCTGGACCAGATATATCAACATCTTATAGTTTAAGGGAGTCTGGTTCATGTTCACCCTCCAATTCACTAATGAGGGACAGCTAAACAGACTCACTCATGTTGTTCACATGTAGACTGTACACAAAGAGCTCAGAAGTCCTAAGTGTTCATTCTAAATTAGGTATTTTCATAGACATGGAATGTACTTCTTAAAACACATTACAATTATATTATAATTCATTTCAAACGGCTATAGGCCTGAATTTCTACAGTCCAGCCCTACCCCAACCTAACTTGTATAAAAAGGCATGTCTCTTTATTAGTCAATGAAATTGCTAACTATTATCATTCTGGGAATAACAACATAAACAACGACAACACCTAATATTGAAAGGCTTGTTAGTTGCCAGGCACTACACCCAATACTTTACATGTAGCAAAATCTCACTTCAAACCAGAATCCCAGTAGATACTGATTGCTGGGAAACTGAGTTTTCAGTGAATCAAAGTAAACTGTTCAAGGTAACTGAACAGAGTAAGTTAAAAGTAGGATTCAGACCTAAGTCTTCTGACCACTGACCAGATATCCTTAGCCATGGGTCTCTGTAGCTCAAGTTATGCCTATAACGAGGCAACAGCTTCTACAAATGTCTGATTTGTGATCACAGATGAGTATGCCTCAAAATTGCTCCATCAAGAAGCAAGGGACCAGTAATTCTGATGAGGATGTATATCTGGGGTGGGGGGGTGACTTTTACAGATTGCTCGTAGGAATGTATACTAGTACCGTCACCGTGGAAATCCGCAAGAGGGTCTTCAAACACTAAAAAATAAGCCTAGTATGGTGGTATATATGGGTAACCCTAGGCTCTTGAGGAGTCGAGACAGGAAAATTAGGAACTCACGGTCGTTCTCAGCTATAAAGCAAGCTATGAAGACTTGTCCCAAAAAATTAACAAAACAGCTAAAAATAGAATGCATATGATCCAGCTAGATCATTCCTAGGTATGTACCCAAAGATTTCTAAAACATCGTAACACACACACACACACACACACACACACGACCCTCCATGTTCATTGAAGTATATTCACAAACAGTCAGATAAGGAACTAGCCTAGATGTCCATCAACAGATGAATGGACAAACTGAAAGTAATATACGTATATAATGGAATTTTCTCCATAAAGGAGAATAAAATTATACCATTTGATGGAAATGGGAGCCATCATGTTAAGAGAAATAAACCTGACGTGGAAAGTTTTATCTCATGTGCAAAATACACATACACAGATATAAAACCATGCTGGACATGCCATGTAAGTAAAAGAGGAACTAATTTGGGGGAGGAAGGAGAGCAGCAGGAAGTGGGAAGGAGGACACGAGATAATAACGGAAGTGACTGTGAGAAAAGCACAAAGTACACGTATGTCAAGGAGCCAGCGAGGGACTTGGTCTAAAAAAATCATCTTGGAAATCATTTAAAACTAAAATAAATAAATACAAGGAAGACATTTCTAAGTCCACCACCTTGATCATTTTATAGATGGAGAGGAATTTTGTGGAAACTGAGACCTACCCACCTAAGAACAGATTTTTCAAAGGAAACAAGTCATAAAGATGTTCCAGAAAAGACTGGCTTGAAACTCCCTCTCCCCGCACAGAAAGAAGCTAATTAACTCACTCCAGCCAATGACCGACTTTATTAAATGTTAGGAATTAAATGAAGATTTTAACATAAATAAATGAAAGAAAAGCCTTCCCGTCTACGCCAGCACCCCTCTCTAACTTTCTCCCCTCTGGATGGTTTGCTAATTGGATGTTTTCCAAAGAAAGAAAAAGAATCTTTCTTAACATCTGATTCTTCAGCATCCAGGAATGTATTTTCTACATAGTAGATATAAATAATGAACACGGGGCTACATTAATTTTAATCCATGTTAACTATGGTTTCTGGGTTGAGTTTATTTGTAACACATTCCCGTCCCGTGCTCTCTCTCTCCTCTCCGCCGTGTCACTGTTTAGCTTGAAATTTCACAATATGAAAATGAAAAAAAGCAAACCCAGTCCTAATTATCTCCTGCAGGATCATAAAAATAACATTAATAAAATGTGGTAAATATCAGTGGTGATCATTACCAGGCCCACATCACCAGAAAATGAAACGCAGCGCCCCCAAGCAAGAAAGATTGACGCTAGCCTACCGCCATTAGCCGCACTCATTAGCATATTTGCTCTGTAAGCAGATTTAATGGTAATAATAAAGATGTCTTTAATCTGAACTGGACAAAAATTTCAAATGTGCATGGCTATGCGCAGACTCCCTAACATCCATGCCGTATCCTGCTATTTTTTAAAACACTATCATATCCACAAACTTCACTTTTGTAACACCACAGACCGCACTGGAAGGCAAGGAACACGGGTCCCATTCCACTTGACTGATACTGAAGGAAGACAGAAGCAGGTGACTTTCTTGGGCTCATCTAGTAACTCAGAAGCTAAGGTTGGAATACAAGACCCCGACATCCAGACCTATGACCTTCCCACTTAAACAGCCTTTCACTTAGATAAACCTTATGAGTGCCTCCTAATGGGCATACAAAGTCCAGTGAGAAGAAGAGATTCATAAGGAGCCTGGCCAGGGCCTGAAGGAAAGGCGCCCAGCAGATGGTACCCACACTGGTGACAGGGAAATGGCATCATCAGCATTTGACGCTCAGCTTTGTTCTGTTATGTCATCACCAAAACATATATATGGATAAAATGTCCAGGAAAAGCACATTAGGCCATGTCAGTGCTGTATTACTTTCCTAGTACAAATAGGACCTTAAGTATCAAGATACCAACAAACAAGATAAGGTCTATTCCTGTCATAAAGTATCCAATATGTAAAACTTTAATACTGAAGGAAATTCAACTACATTATCAGCTATTGACAGGTACTTATGGCTATTGGAAGATAAGCAAAAGACATTAGCCTAAATAAATAAATAGATATAACAGCATGTAGCTGGGCTCTAATGAATTAATTCCCTAATTGGTCTTCCCTGAACTCCACAGCAGTCTCCATTAGGCCTTCCTGCACAATCATCAATAACATACATCAATAACAGGATGTTTCCATATCTAGGTCTCTGGGCCAAGCCATCTTGTTGGCCTTGACTATGCCCCAGGAAATATGAATAACCAAGGGGCAAGTTCAAGTTCAGCAAAAACAAAAGTCATATTGTTGCACAATGAATATTATTTTAAAAATTTGGGCCATGGCCTGCTATAGTGACTTGATCAATAGACATTACTTTGGGTAAACTTGCTTCTCTGGACATGCAGGATGCAGGCTAGAAGGGACTTAAGGAAACACTGCAATCAGTCAGTTACTCATCCAAGATAAAAAAGAACTATATTATATGCACTTAAAACTAGAGTCCAGGTATGGTGGTATATCCCTAAAATCTCAGCACTCAGCAGGTAGAGGCAGGAGGCAAGCCTGGGCCACTTAGGAAGTTCTAAGCCAAGAGAAAGAGAGAAACAGACAGACAGACAGAGGTCATTTGCTGGACCACATGTGTGGGGCGGAGCATTCTAACATATTTGAGATGTTAGTGTTTCAGAATTATCCAAGTACAGATAACTGTCTTAGAAAAACCATTCAGGAGGCTTGCTAAAATTCAAAATTGCTGACCCTTAGCAATCAGTTTCAGATTTAGCACTTCTAAGATGAGACTTCAGAATCAGCATCACTAACAAGTTCCCTGGGGATTTTGCCAGCCTTGGGATCCCACTTTGAGAACCCTTGCTATGCTCCATAGACTTCAGCTTAGAGTGGTAGAAACCCAGACTTGCCTTGTGCATTTTATGGAAATGTCATAATAAAACCTATTACTTTCAATGTCGGGTTTTAAAACAATTTTTTTTAAATAGGGATTCTTCCAGCTCTCAATAGCTATACTCCAGGACTTGCCCTGTTCAGAGTTAGCCCGTTTTAATGACTTCTTCACAAAGCGACGTGCCAACAAGTCTCAGGGATCCTAGGAGCTGGTCACACTCTAGTCAGAACTTCTGTTTGTAGGCTTGGGGATTTAAAAACAAAACAAAATCCACTAGGCAAATGCATGTGTCTTGGGACCGAATAATACAAAAACAAGCAAATAAAAAGAGCCTTGATACAAAGATATTAGGTAGTCATTAAAGCACTATTCATTAAGAATATATAATTATATGGAGAATGCATATGCTGCAAAATCAAATATAAAGGCAGGATATAAATGCTGTGTATTAGAAGGGGGAGAAGAGTGGGAGGGAATACATTAAAATATGCAGACTTTTTCATTTGCGGCCTGGCAGAGCTATTGGAAGTACTTTTCCCCTCTCTGAGTTGCTTTCTCCTTACAAAACATAAATTGCTTTCATAAGAGAAAATATACTATGGAGAGATGAGTTCCTGAGACTGACAAATTCCCTTTGTCCATTCTGCCCCGACTCTGCTGTACATCGGCTGAGACCACTCACCACACACACAACAGCCACCTCACACTTAACAAGGTTTGACTATTCTGCCCTTTTCAGTTTTGAGATTAGGTTCATCCCTTAAGATTTGATTAAAACCACTTTGCTCTGGACATCAGCTGGGCAGACTGTGCAATCTGCACATAAGGTTTTCCCCCTTTCTGTCCCATGCCTGAGGCCAGTTTCTGTCTTCAGATCTTTCCAAGCTGCTCTTGCATAAAGACCGATACTCAAATTTCACACCCTTTGTCTTTCATCTGCTTTCTTTTCTATAATCGGTTCTCCAATTCTTTTTTTTTTAATACCAGTGATGAAAATTCTTCCCTTCCATAGAGTCCAAATTCAACAGCTGGTTAGAACCTGTCCTCTTCTAAATAACATTCACAAGGAGCGTCAAGAGATCGGCGGGTATTCACACTTTAGTGTGAATCAGCTCCAGGACTCGGTTTCCCTCTTCATCTCAAGATGAGACTATTCGGTTGAGAAATCTGAGTTCTACACTGAAGATGAGGCAACCTGCAGGCATGTTGTGTGCAGAGAAGGCACAGACCAGGATGGGAGCCTTTGACACACAGGCAAAGAGAGCAGCAATAGTGGGAAGAAGAGAATAAAAGATAATAAAACTCATGGGTTTCTATTGGGCGTCTTCCTGGGAACCTTTACTCAAGTAGCCTTCATTCTCCTGTACTTTTTACAAAAGTAGAATTTCTACCATAGCCTGTGGTACATAACCTTCAAGGTAAACAGAAACAACAAAAGCTTTTAGATTTCATGACTAACAAATGACATGGTCATAGCAGGTAGGCTTTTGGGATTCCTTTGATACTGAATATGAGTGAGTTGAGCATGAATGGAATGACATTAGTCATTTCTCACATATAAGCAAATGCATATGTATATGAATGCATATAAACAAATGAGTGTGCATATATATGCATACTTGTATATGTGGACACACACAGTAGGTTTTCATAATCACTTAGTTGAATCCTTGACTTGTAAGGAATTCAACAAATCCCCCTTGAACTACATGCAAAGCTATATACAAGTGTGCTTAGTTCTAGGCTGAGGATGCATATGCTAGAGCAGAATCTCTGAGGCCATGGGAAATCCTAGCAGCTCTGCCTTTAGCCTGTACTGTGCCAGGCTGGGCATAATCACCCCAGCTCCTCACATGGGGAGACTTCTGTGAATATGGGGTAAGCCAGGTTGAGGCTAGAGTAGACACACCCAAGTCCTTGCAATAGGTTGGATGTTGCAGCAGGCTTTCTGTACCAGGGCCCTGCTTCTGGTGTCTGGATGGTTCCTTTACTAAGGGTGGGGCAGGAGGGTGAGACATCAGGGTGGTGGGTCTCTAAGAAAGATCTCTAAGACCCTTCTGCCTCCTCCCAGGAAGCAAGCAAGTTGCTAAGTTCGAAGACCTGCCACTTAACTCTTAAAGGCAAAATCATTTTCCCACCAAATCTGCTCCCAGCTATACAACTCAGTGGCCCATTTCATTTCCGTCCTCCTCATTTCTGGAATACGAGTCCATAAAATTTTAATTATCCTCCCAAATTTTCACATCAAACACTGACATCTGTTAGAGAGATGAGGCAAGTCTTTCATACTGGAACACTATGGAAATGTAACCTTGGGAAGGCTCCAGGCCTAGGATCCATTTGTGTGAGTGAGTTATACAATATATGCACATGTTCATGTAGGCAGGTGCATGTGGGTTTGTGTGCACATATGTGTGCAGGTATGTGTGCATGTGGAGGTCAGAGGTTGAAATTGGGAGTCTTCCTCAATCCCTTTCCACCTCATTTCTTGACAGGGTCTCATCGATTCAGTTAGACTGGCTGGACAGTACAGGAATCTCTCTCCCCATCTCCCCCGACCCCATAGCTCTGGGGTTACAGACGTGCATGGCCTTGCCTGGTTGTTTACATGAGTGCTGGGTGTCTGAACTCAGATCCTCATATTTGCACAGTAGGCATTTTATACCAACTGAGCCAGCTCCCCCTGAGACCCAGTTCATATCTTCAGAGGAGGAAAAAGAGGCGCTGATATGGAAAATGATGAATGAAACCAACATAAAGACCTCAAAAATTCTCTCTGGTAAATATTCCTAAGGTGGGGACATAAACAAACACATTCTATAGTGTTTCTAACAAAGCAACTGGAAACTGAATTGATCAGAAGACCCCATTCCAAACCATCCTAGCCAAGAATTACACACCAATCACAGACTTGTTCAATTCCATCTTGATTTAGAAGTTGCTTATAGAGCAGGGAACATATGGCAAGGGAAGTCTTGAGCTGCTGTCAGCTAGAAACCAGGACATCCCATAAGAGCCGTCAGGACTACAGCCCACCCACCTGCCGTCCTGCCTCCACCCCTTCCTTCTCTCCACTCCCATCAGTGGCAACCACAGCCATGAAAATGCATTTCTGTTGCCAGCACCGTCTCTGGCAAGGCACAAGCTAGTTTTTAGTTTATAAACCTGTAACTCGGATACCATCTCCTTTTTGCCCTCTGCACAAGCCCATAAACATTCCCAGCTCTGGCTCGTGACGGGTTCTTTGCTCTAATGGAAGCTCCCTCCTAGATATCCCCAAAAGAGAAAGATGTGTCTGGTAAGTGGGAGAGGTCAGAGCAGAGCACAGCTATTTATTACATATACTGCGACCAGATGGATCTAAGTCATCCATCAAAGCCCTCGTCATCCTCATCACATTAGCTCCTTATAAAAGCCTCCTGCTCTTTCCCCTCGCGGTCCAGCTCAGCCTCAGTTCTCCTCTCTCTCTCTCTCTTCTCTCTCTCTCTCCTCTCTCTCTCTCTCTCATCTCTTGCTCACTCCCTTTCATGCACTTTCAGGAAAATGAACCCTCTCTCACCCCATTGCTGTTCTCCTTAAATCATGGCTACCTATCACTCCGCGGCTATTTTTAAACTTTACTTTTATCAATACCCATCCTGTAGCTCAGGGAGATATTAAAACTGTACTGGGGCAAGGAAGGGCGTTTCTGACACTTGCTCCCTCATTCATCAGTTCCTCATAGGCCCGTTGGTGACAATGAAAAGATTTCACAATGCCGTGCAGCTGAAACTCATTCTCCTGCTCATCCATCACGCTCAACCTAGCAGCAGTTCCACTGACCTAATCTGTGAGGCCTCAGCACCCGTTGGAGATTCTTAAAGGCTCCCCTCATTGTTGTCCTTAACAAAGGCTAGGCCTGGGCCATTTGATAAGGAGGCTAACTGGTGCAAGGATTAATGAAATATTCCTTCATCTCCCCAGTCCTGGGTTCAAAGACTGCGGGCAATGAAGCCAAGAAGCCTCTCACGGGCAGAACTCAACAGAGTCCAGGAATGGTCCAGCTGAACCTGGACAAATGCAAAGATCATAAGGGGGACACAAGAGAAGGAAGAGCCCCAAACTGCGACTGCTTTCAGCAACATTTATCTTAATTCATTCACTCAGCACACACTCTTTATAGCTAGGATGTGCTAAGTTTTGAGGTAAGCACTAGGCTATTAAGGTGAGAAATATAACTATTGGTTCCAAAGAGCTTGTTGCTCAGTGGGGGAAAAGGTAAGGAAAAAAAAAAAAAAAAAAAAAGCAAAGATTTTGATGATGGCAGCTTTGGCCGTCTATAAGCAAAATATCCTCCTTGGAACTGTAAAAGGCACTCAACAGCCCAGCAGAATCTCCATCTCCCCAGCTATCCTTGCAGTTCCAGGACACCATGTGATGAAGACCAAACTAACGGGATACCAGTAAAGTACTGTAGGCAAGGTTGTTGTTGAATCCTCCACAAAGCTGGCTGTACATCATGCTGTCTCTCTTTCTTCCATGAGATAGAACACAAACTGGTGGGCCAGTTTTGACTATAAAGACATGGGAGGAAAAGCTAGTTAAATAATGGCAAAGCAGTCAGCTACATGGAGCCTAGGTCCCTGCATGACCAGAGGAAGGAGAAGTATTAGACGCATTAAATGACCTTCCACTGGCCATGACAATGATCCAATCCTTGGTTCCCAGGAGAAAAGAATCGCAGGTACCCAGCTTATTTTGACCTTCAGAGATGTCTGAATGAAAGCCAAGGACAAAAGGCAAGCCTGCCCTACAGTTCTTGTGTTTTACAATTGGCATTAGCCCCATTTAAATGCCCAGAATGAGGACAAATGAGAGGCAATCCAGAGACCCCAACAGACAAACACAGGAAGCACTCTTGATTGATTTAAGTTCACAGACCATTTAGCCCTTCCCCTCCAGCTTGTTCCTTGCTAAACAAACAACCCCCTCTCTCAGATATAGTTCTTAATGGTCCACTCTGTTCATTCTGTTTCCTCACCTGTTCTTAGACTATCCCTATTTCAGGTCTCTGGCCTCTCCTGGGATTAATGTAAGTTCCTTAAAGGTAAGAATCTCATCTTCACTTCTCTCGGACAGGGCTTTTAACATGGGGCTAGGCAAATTATGTGCACACAGATACTATATGCCAACTTATCTAGAGAACTGAGAAACCAAATGAACATCAGAAGAGAACCCTAAGGAAATTCTGTACAAACAAAATCTTGGTGTTGAAAGCTACATTTGAGGCATGATGACTTTGTCCTTCCATCATGCTGAGATAGAAAGAAACAATACTAAAGAAAAGTGCCATGGTTGGTTTCAGTTGTCAACGTGGCACACGGGGAAGAGGGAACCTCGGTTGAGGCATTACCTCCACTGGACAGGCCTGTGGCCATGTTTTCAAGGCATGTTTTTAATTGCTAAGTGATGGAGGGGGTAGCCCATTGTGGGTGGTGCCATCTCTGGGTTGTATAAGAAAGCAGGCTGAACACAGGCCAGAAGAACAAGCCAGTAAGTAGTATTGCTCAGTGGTCTATGTTTCAGTTCCTGCCCTGGATTCCTCAAGATGAGCCGTGATCCAGATGTGTCAGATAAAGAAATCCTTTCCTACCCAAGTTGGTTTGGGTCAAAGTGTTTTATTTCAGCAATAGAAAGCTAACTAGGACAAATCCTGAGAACAAGTTCATATCTGGTAACACCAATGTGGTCTTGTATGTTCTTTCTGCGATAGCAGAATACTGGTCTTGAGCAAAAACAAGAGCAAAGTCATGATAAACACAAAAGGAACTTAAATTCCTGGTCTCCAACTTTCATTCCTGATCGAATGCACATCCCAGTCCAAGGGGTAGGAGACATCTGCTGAGTGTAAAGGCTGAGGTAAACAATTAACACAACTGTAAACACATCGGACACTCAACCCATCCTCCTGGTCTAAGCAAGAGAACTGGAGTAAATCTGAATTAGAAACATCATCCATTTCTCCAGCCAGTCACAAGACCCAAACCCTGATCTTCACTCTTACAGGTAAAATATCCTTATCTTCTTAGACATATAGCACACACACAAAAAAAAAATTATTGAAAATGACTTGAATATAGAGCTTGCTGAGATAACTCAGCCTGCAAGTGCTTGCCTGGTAATCATGAGGGCCTGAGTCTGATCTCTAGCACCCATGTAAAAAGCCAGGCGTGATAGGGCATGCTTGTAAACCAAGTGCTGGAGAAGTAGAAAGAGATCCATGGATCTCACTAGCCAGCCAGCCTAGTCTAATTGACACACTCCACAACTCTGTCTCAAATAACAAGGTGGATGGCTCCTGAGGAGGGATATGGAAGGTAGGTCTTTGCCTTGCACACTCATACGCACAAACATATGTACTCAAAATTACCTGAATCCAGGGTGCCACTGTGACCCTATATATCACCAGGCAAAACAAAGCTATTAAATTGTGCCTTCTAATCACATGGAGATTCTCTTTTTTTTTGCTAATGACTTCTTTTAGACTAAATTAGATATAGACAAAATTTTATGATTCTTACGTATGTGTCAAAAATATATACATGGGATAAGGTATTCTAGAAACTTCTTTCACTCATGCCCTGGTTCTTTAAATCCATTTTCAAGGGAGAGTTTAGTGATGGTCGTGCTTTATCATGCAAAGTATCATCTTCTCTGCCAGCCAGGAGTGTAGACGATACAGACAGCAACACACATTCTGCGCTCTGATATTGGCACTTTCTGAATCTTACAAAGATACATCAACAGCCAGTTTCTAGACAACAACCAGATTTATAGTCTTTCGACGAATGGTCTTCCAGTGGTCTGCTGACTGAAATCTTAGGGGATCATTGTTCTGGCTTCCCCAGTGTAGGCAGAGACAAATTCACTTCGACAGACCCTGGTCATCAGCTCTCTTTCATAAGACACCACAATGACTTGGAGAGACGCACCCCTATTACAGATGTATTAAAATGTGGGGAAAGCACACATCTCAGTGACAGGGGCACAAGTAGCAGACATTTATCATCCTTCTGGAGCTGCACATAAGCTCACAGTGGAGGGCTCTGCCTATCGTGGGAGACTTACTGTGGACCCTGGCCACAGGACTCTAATCGGGGAACTGGATTCAATGCTCTGCCCCTCCTTCAGGCTCTGCACTCAAAGAATCATAAACCAAAACCAGACAGCCGGTTAGGTGTGCTCCTATGAACCTTTCTAATGTATCCAAGTGCTGGCAGGATCGAGTTCCTTGCCTCCCTGGACCTGTGGTCTGCCAGCTAGGATTCATTGTCTCCTAGGAGCTACCCAGATACCATCTCATATGAGCCCCTCCATTCCACACAGCCACCAAAGGCTGGTCAAAGGCCTTCCTGGTTTTGAATATCTATCACTTCCTCTGCCTGCACCGGCTGAAGAAGTACTTTTAGGAACCTGTATGTTAGAGTCAACACATCTGAATAGTTTTTCTTCCCTTAAAGTCCCCCATGCCATATAATGTGTCACATCACACAATCAGAACAGCAACATGGCAGCATCTGGGACTAGGGTGCAAGGGTCTTGGCAGCTATCGTGAGAATTCTGCCTAACATACTATACCTTGTGTGAACTATGAGGATAAAGCCAGCAGCCTTCTGCTAAAACCCTTTACTCCCTGGAGCCAGATTAAGCCACATTTCTGAGCATTAATACACCGTTATATTAAAGAGAGGTAAAGACTAACCATATTAACAATGCTCTGCCTTGTTTTAACCAAGAGGTAGCACATAGTGCTATGCTTAATCTAAACAGAGCAACTTCCAATTCCTTTTGGGAATACCTCCAGGAATCAAATTTGCACCTACAGTGAACATGCACAACAGGGTCTCTAGTATCTGAGGAGGAGGCTAGTTGTTGCCAGCCCCCACCAGCCCGAAGCCCATCCCCAAGCAGGGTTGGCAGAACCAATAGTCCAGAGCTCATGGAAGATACTTTCCCCAAGGGGAAAAGCAGAAACAAACAAACAAACAAACAAATAAAAGCTTATTTTTAAATCCCCATACATAAAGAAAAAAATAACCCTCTATGCCTTTGTCCCTTTAACTTTAGAATAGCCCAGTCTAACTGTTACAAATGACTTTAATTCTGCGTTGGTACCTTTCGTGAAACTTCATCTCAAAAGGTATTCATCCTTTACCTTGTGTTGCTGTGATCATTCCAATATTCTATACTATGTGTTGAAAGAGAGAACAGAAAGGGGCAAGAACACAAACAGATCTGAAGAAAACAATTTCAGAATTTTTCTTCAACACTTATCTCCAAAATGGCCCATTTGATTCATGAACATCTCTAATGTATATCATCAGTGACTGAAGGAGTTTTTTTATATGATTTTTGACAATTTAACAAGTCCTCCTGACAAATTAAATGGTTGTGTTGACAACTTAACTGTACTGCCAATCAATATTTTCAATTACTTTCATTGTCATTCAGAAAAAATACAACACGAGGTCACACCGTGGTAAAACCGAGGAAAGAAAATAAAAAGAGGAGCAATTGGTAGGGTGGGGGCCAGAGGTAGGGTGGGCGCCTGCTTGAAAGCACAACACAGCGTCGTCTGCCAGGAGCCGAGGGGACCCTTGAGCTTCTGAGACAAGTTAGGAAAATGGCACCTCCCTTGGGAGACGCTCTCAGACTCGGCAATGGAGATTTTCCTCTTCTTGTGAGCTATTTAAAAGTCATTAGATTCAAGCCTGTGTTTTATTAGAAGGCCCTTCGCTGAAGCACTTGCCATCAGACGGCCACCATGGCAGCCACGGTCCCACAGAAAGGCCCTCAAGGACCACAGGTAACAGCTCTCAGCCTTTCCAAGGGTGGATTGGTCAGCCTAAAAAATTCAAGTCAGACACAGCGAGCAGAGGTCAGCCTTCTTAAGCTTTTCAAAGGGGGAGCAGCAAATCAATATTTTCAAATGTATATTTATCATGCGGGAAAAGAGGTTACCCACGGAAAGTCAAGCAAACACACAGAAATAGGCCAGTGCCTTGCTGTCCAGAGAGTAGAAATGAAAAGGATGACCGGAAGGTAAAGGCACATTTCAAGAAAAATGCCTTTTTTTTTTTTTAATGGCCACTCATAGGAAAAGATTAGGAAGGGTTCATTCCATAAAATGTACCAGCTCTTCAATCACGGAGAATGGCTCGGTAGAGCTGCCCCAGGTACTGTGACTTCTGGCACCTTCATTGCCAGAGGATCATTCACCAAGAGGAACAGACACAGGCTCGTCCCTCTTCAGGCCTATACCCTGAGTCACTGTCTCTGAGGCGTCTCCTTCTGCCATATAGTCTTAGCCCATTTTTCCCTGGCTCTCCTCCTCCAGGAAGTTTTCTGGGATTGATTCTAAGCTCCCTGACAGTGCCTGTGCCTTCATCACACCCACTCTGGCCTAATCAAGGGCTTGAATGATTATCTAAATGGTACATATACTAAGTATTTTAAGATTATTTGCTCAGTCTCCATAGGAAGTCCTAAGTGACCTGGGAAAATGCGATGTCAACACTCCAGCACCTATCACCACAACTGAACCAGGGATGGAAAGACAGTATCACTTCAAATGCCAGCTTCACATGGGGGCAGCAGCTGCTGAGAATGATCCACAGGCCACACGGGGCTTCCCTGAGACAGGCTGCTGGGCCCCAGAGAGGTAGTCTACTGAGAGGTGCAATCTTGAAGTCACTGAAGACTCACCTTTCCCTCCTTTCTAGAACTGAATGATATCTGTGTGGCCACTGAGTTCTGGATAAAACACTAACCTGGGGGAAAAGAGTCATTTACTAGGCTTGAGGAAAAGCAACCCAGACACTGTGCATAGATCATCCGGCTCTACCTTCGTTCACACATGCACTAAGTGTGACAGGGATCACTGTGTGCAAGGGCCCATGCCAGGCCCGAGGGTGTAGAAGAGGCTAGCTATGCCCTTGGTTCTGTGAGGTTGACCAGTTTATCAACAGCAGAGACATGACTATAGGTTATGCGTATAATTAATAATAAGATACCAGTGGTCCCCAAAGAGGGCTTTGCTTCAATTCAGGGAAGCAAGAGTAACATTCCAGAGGAGATGGCACTCATGGGGGGTCTTAGGTGACAACAATATGTACCAGGCAGGGATCACAGGAACAAGTATCTCAGGGGATCAAACACAGAACAGTGACTTGGCTTTCCATTAGTCCTGTCTGGAAGGCAGAGGAAGCAAGTAGGAGCAGAGCGTTAGAGCAAGGAAGGATGTGGAAGGTGTGGTACAATGGCTAGCAGAATGCTGTGGCCAATCTGGGTCTCACAAAGGCAAGGACTGCATGGGTAAGTAGAGAGGGCTCTATGGAAGAGAAGATGAAGTGTCAACCTGTCTGAGGTGCTACTGCCAAAGTCCAGAGGAGAACCAATCCAGACCCTGACCAAGGCTCCCAAACAGAAAAAGGCTGGCGTTGACAGGTGCTGGCAAAGGGCTGTGGGTGCCTAGTCCCAGGGCAGATGCAAGGAATGAGGTCCGGGAGTTGGAGGCCCAGCCGCCAACGGCTGTAATAACCCTCATCAAGGCTCGTGTCTTGGCAGGGGTTCTTTTTCTCTTCCTCCAGGAACTATGGTAATTCTGGAGACTTACTTCTCTACAGGTACAGGGCACAGAACTGTCCAAGCTTTCCAGAAGAGTATTCAAATCCCCCAAAGAATTCCTAACAGTATCACATGGCAGGCAGCCTTGATAGGATCTACATTTCTTTCTGCTTTCTGGCACCTTAGGACAAGGTGGAAGCGCTCTCAAAGCTCAAAAAACAGAGATGTGAAGTGATACCTTCAGTACACAGCACCTAAAGGCCCAGGGACTTGCAGAATACCTGTAGCAAGCAAACTTCCCCACAGCTCATTGTCCCACATGCCCTGTCTGCTGTGTCACTGAGGCAGATCACCCCTAACTCCAAACTGAGGCCTCCAAAGGAGAGAGGTGCCACACAGCTGCTTTGCAGAGGCAGAGGATGAGAGACCCACACTATCCCCACTTCCTCCAGAGGCTCCACAACTATATCCCATGATCTCCCTCTCCATCCACAACCAAGGAAAACTACAGCAGCCCAGCATCCTCCCATCCTCCCAGTCCAGGGGTGGCCCTCTGTTCTTTGACCACTGCTTTCTCTCTCTGAAGCACAGGGATACCCCTGGGACTCTCCAAGCATCTTCCCGTCCTTTTAAGATGTTTTTACAGGGAAGCCCTCGGGCCTCAGACATTACAAGACACTGTGGAACCAATCACTCGATTGCACCGTGGGAAGGAAAATTGACAGACCATGGGATAGAAGCCTGGATTTATATATTCTCAAGAGAGGCGCCTCACAAAATGATGTCCCACTGAAGAGCAATCTCTGAGCAGGTGACCAGCTGGTGCTTCTATTCTAAGATACCTGTACTAGACATAGACTCCAATCTCTTTTCTTAGTTTTTCTTCACAGAAGAAACACTTCTTCAGAGTTTGCTGCAGCCATTAAAAATAAAAATTAAAGAAATAGGTAGGCATGGTGGCAGGTGCCTGAGACTCTAACAGAGTTAGAAGGATATACATAGAGGAATCCTGTCTCAAAGGAAAAGAGTAACAGGAAAATAACCTGGATCTTTGCATATTTCTTTCAAGATATAATCTCAATATCATATTTTCTCTCTCTCTCTCTCTCTCTCTCTCTCTCTCTCTCTCTCTCTCTCTCTCTCAGCCTGGAATTGAACTATACCCGGGGAAAAAAGTAAGGTGCTCAAAGCCAGTCCCATGCTTGTGCTACGGAAAAACCAATGGATTTGGCTCAGTTCTGTTAACCATCAGCAATTATCTTCCTGTCAAAGCTAAAGGTAACAAATTTCCCCATATCCAGCAAGGCTATATCACCAACCGGACACCAACATCATCTGACGGTGAGTAAATCACCACAGCAGCCATGGGCCCTGACAGACAAATGCTCTGTCTCAGAAAATCCCAGTCTATCACTCAGAAGGGGAAAACGTTCTCTCGGCCAGTCTCACAGAAAGAGATTAAATGTTGCAGATTCAGGAAGCGCAGTGAAAGGCAGGTCCTGAATATGAGAATTATTAATGGACTTTACCCTGGTCTTTTTAATCTGTTGCCAACATACACTCATCTGTTTACCTTGATCTGCCTTGTTGCCTGATGGACATAACAGGCAACAACAATACATTAGTCCAGTCTTAATCAGAGCCAGCAGTACAAGCACAATGTGCCTCTGCCTATCAAATGGGGACAATTTTAGCAATAGATGTTCTTTTATAATGACAACAGTGCAACGAAGGATATTATTAATATGCTCGCCCTTACACTTAACAATAACATTTGTTTCATGATATGCTATATAACGAGGTATCGGTTCTTAACCTGCTCTGGAAAAAAGCACTGTGTTATCATGGGGCAACTGGAACCTGGCTAGAATTCCCTGCTACATGTGAAGCAGTATCTCCCCACTCATACACACATGCTGCCGGTGCCAGACTCTGAGAGTCACTCTACCGTTTGAGCAGAGCCACTTTGTTCCCTCACGATCACTAAGCACTAAGTGTAGAGCTGGAACTTATGACATTTGGCAAACAGCACTGGGAGAATCGTCACTGGGTTGCACAGTGGATAAGTGTCACCGAGAAACATGTTTCCATCCATAATTTATGTCTTTTACTACTCCTCTATGAACCTATACCTGTGGTAGGAATCGCAGGGATCCCACAAGATATCACTGCTCTTAATAAAAATACCATCTGCCTGGAAGAATAAACTTTATCAATAGAATCCAGGCATCTACTGAGAGCATTGAAAGCAGCATCTCTAAGACTCAGAAGAAAGGGAGAAATCTGTGAATCACCATGAGGCTGTGCAGAGTCAAAGATACCATTACTGGCTCAGCAGTCTGATACCGTGAAATAAATGCATGTGTTTTAAGAAACAGCTCTGGGGGCTGGAGAGATGGCTCAGTGGTTAAGAACACTGACTGTTCTTGCAGAAGACCCAGGATCAAATCCAAGCACCCACATGGCAGCTAACAACCATCTATAACGCCAGTTCCAGGGGATCTGGTGGCCTCTCCTGTCCTCTGTGGGTACTGCATGACATGGGTGCAATCACATACATGCAGTCATAAACTCATACACATAGAAGAAAAATAAAATTTAAAAATAAAAACCAGCTCTGGACTGAGTCCCTACCTAAGTGTCAAGCAGTGACCAAGTATTTCTTCAAAATACATGACTTAATTGTTACAAGTGCTGAAGAAAATTGTTTCATCTGCCTTTAAAAGATGTAATAAATGAAAAAACAACAGAGAACTTACGAATTAGCTCAAAGTCACTCAGTTGAAAAAGAACGGATCCAAGACTCTTAAGCAGGCTCATCACGTCTGAGGCCAGTCTACCCGCCATGTTGGCATAGTTGGTTGTGATGGAGACCGAACTCAGCTCAGTCTCAACACTTTCCTTCTTGGTGAGGACTCAAAGCCCAACATCTGGAACCTCCATGACCCCATCTGGAGCACTGCTGTGGAGAGGCTGGACTGAGTGGAGTGTATGGACTGAGCTGTGAAAAGCAATGACTTCGGAAGCCTCCACCCTCTTCCCGCTTAGGGACTGTGTTCCCCAAGACTGTGCTCCAGGTCTCGGAGCCAGCATGACCACCAAATCAACAATCTCTCAAAGGAAAAAAGCTAGGTAGCCCTGGATCATGGACTCTACACGTCGTGTTTGAGAAGTCTTCAGTGTTAGGGTGAATCACAGTCATGTGTGATCAAATATTGGCAGTGTGGCATGACGAAAACTAGTAAGACCCCAAGATGAAGAGCAGTATAACATGTAAAACCATCCACCTCGGGCAGAGTGGATTCGTCCTCAGGGGAAATATTCTGTGCTAAACTTATAATGGGTCTAGTGTGGTAAGGAAAACACTAGATGAGTAAATAAGAATCCGGAAGACTGAGTTCTAGGCATGTGGCTTCAGGTAACTTCCCATTCCTCTCAGTCCAGGTTCCTGTGTAATAACACGCTGAACCAGAGGTCTTGAGAAGTTTCTTCTAGTTCTAAAATGTTACTGCACCAGTGCTCTGTGGATGACACCAGACATTCTCCTGAGGGCAGACAGATGACTAAAGAGAATGACAGAGAGCATGAGGAACAAGAAGGCTACAAGGAGCAGAATGTGACTACCATAAAACATGCAAGGAGCCCAGAGAGGGGAAACCAAGGTTTGAAGGACAATGGGGAGCAAGGAATTCTGTATTTGGTAGCCAAGGAAGACAGCTCCTGTCTCTTCTTGGTAGCTGTGCCTCCTAGCTAGGCAGGGAGTTAGATATGAGGAACCAAGTAAACTACTGGGGGTAGTGAAATCACAGCAGATGGTAGAATCCTCTGTTGCTGATGGCCAGAATGCACTTTGTAATTAAATATTCCTGAAGGTACAATTAGGTTCTTCCTGCCATATCAGAAGGGCACTTTCTCAATTGTCACAGATGTGTACTAATAAAGGACTTGTAGCCTCAAAAGACCCTGTAAGTTTCATTATAGTATCATTTGTATTATGGCTTTGACCTCTCCTGTTATAGGCACTTCAAAAGGACCAGGGAAGAAATACCCTAAAAAGATGATCCAGTCGACCAAAATTTAGGAGTGAAACAAGGAATGCCTTCCTTCATGAATATGTCACCCACCTCATAAATATTCATTACATCCTTAAAAAAATCTTTTCTTAAATTTATTTTTATTTGATGTGTGTGAGTGTATTACGTGCATCGAATCATGCAATGCCCATGGAGGAGAGAAGAGGGTATCGGATCTCCTGGAACTGAAGGTATAGATGGATGTTAGCTGCCATGTGGATGCTGGGATTTTGAATCCTGGTTTTTCTACAAGAGTAGCGAGTGTTCTTAACCACCCAGCCAACTTTCCAGTCCCTCATTGCAATGTCTTGATGTCTTGAAAGTCCACAATATAGAATCCAGTATATTCAACCTTCCCATGGGTCAGCCCACTTCAGTCTCTCTCTGAAATATACAACCCTTTGCTTTGTTAAATAAACTTCTCTAGCAGCTGTTGGTCTTGCCACTGAATTCTTTCCTTCCTGAAGAGTTTCCAAGACTCTCACCAGGTCTGAGTTACCAGGTCACATTTCTACGTCCCAAGTTGTTGAATACCCAAAGCTCAACCAGGAACTAGGATGTACAACCTGAACCATATTTTTCTCATCATACCCTTCTAAGAGGTTCGGAGACCTTTAACACATCCACAAATCAAATGCCGGCAGCCAAATGAATCTGGCATTATCCTTCACAGGATTTATGACTGATGCACCAATTCCCCATGTGGTCCTAAATCTGCCATTTATCAGAGGAACTGCCGAAAGGCCCAGGTACAGTCACATGCTCCATGTCTACCTGCACAGGATGACTGCAACATTTGGGAATGGGAAAATGGCAGGAAATGATCTTTAGCATGCTAGAGCTTAAAACTGGAGCGTCACAGAGCTCACATGGGAAAAGAAGAAATTAGCAACCTTACTCTGTAAACGATCTGAAGGGAACTGAACTTGAGGGTAGAAGGACTGATCAACATGTCAAGCAGTCAACTACATGCCCTCACTATGCCAAAAACATTTAATGAATCAAGTTACAGAGAAGAAAGCAATCTAGAAATTGCCTGCTATGATGCTGTACTTCTAGCTGGTCTAATTGCTTCTCTACTTTCTGACATGAATATTCTCTGATAGCATCCCTGCAAACTCTACCTGTGTCCTAGGCCCTGAGTGATTAACTATTCCAGCTAACAAAGAAAGGTACACTCATTGGGTTTGACAGAAGAGGCACTTAGAGGAGTGTTAGAAGCCTTAGTTCTATTTGAAAATTTTCATCAATGTGTCAGATGACCTCGAAAAAGTCCTGTTCTCTTTCTGAACTGATTTGCCCATCTCTAAAAGGAGGGTTTGAACTAAATCAAATTTTTATAAACTAGAGACTACCAGGCCATGTTTGGCCCCTAGTTATAACTTTTTCCTACCTATAAGGTATTGTAAATATCAATGTATATACCTACCATTAATAATCAAAAGATTTTATAGGAAATGTTGGTAATATTCTGGCTTCTCTGAAACAGAGGGAAGATCTATAGTTCCCTTCTCAGCAATGGTAGGATGGCTTATACTGAATTAATCCTCTCATAAATAAGAATTTTGAATTTTGGCATAATATTTCTTAAAAGATTATGGAAAGATACTAGAAAAAAAATGCAAAACCAGCAGAAACTGATAGACGTTAACCCAGATCAAAAGACTGTAAGGCACAGTGGCTAAAAACATAAGCAGAAAGTTATGTTATCGGCTCGAAGAGTTGAAGACAGATTTTGTCAATTACAGAGCAGTTGGAAAGTAGAGGAGAGATTCTACAAACAACAAAGGTGAGGGCTTCAAAAGATCTGAAGAAACTATAACCAAGTTCTTGGATGACCCTGAACTTTAAATTTGGAGAGAGAACTGTAAGGTAACAATGAGCAATCTGAAACAAAGGAATGGAGATTCCAGCTGTTGCTTTCTATGGAATATATAGGATTTGTCATTTGAGTCTAGCAAGTTAACTGCTAGAAGAAAAATCTCAACTTACGTTAAGAAAAGATAAAAGGTGGGTAATAACAAGATCTATAAATCAGTACAGGATATCATTCATAACAATCGCATTTTCTAGACAAATGAAGAAACTAAGAAACAGAGCAGATGGCACATATTTGTTATATTTTTTAAAGTCAATAATAGTACTACTCTGAGAAGATTCAGATTTTAGAATTAATATAAGCTAGTTGGAATAAACATGACCAAAGTCTTAAGGGAAAATATGGTCATAATTAAGAAACAAATAAACAGAAGGAAAAATCTCATCAGAGAAATGAAATAATAGAGCCCAAAGAAAAGTTAGAAACTAACAGTGTTCTCCATAACAAATAGCGATACTAGATATGAGTTAACAGAATAGAGGAGAGAAAGGAGCAGTATGCTTAAAGTCAGATCAACCAAGAATATCTAGTGATAAATAGGGAGATGAACATCATAAACAATAAACAGATACAATGACCTTCCATATAGTCAAAAATGGTCTCATACACACTTAATTAAGAGTTCTAATAGGAGAAAATATACAGATGAGGCCAGAAAAAGGAATATGTATTTACTCATATGTACACAGATATATGAATACAGATATGCACACACATTTATAAATCAATAGCAAAATCAGTAAAATAATAAAAGACTTTAAACAACTGAAATTCATGCAGCATAAATTTAAAGAAAATCAGAACTATGAAAATGACTGTTCAACTTCTGAAGAGAAAATTAAAAGAAACAAATCTTGAAATAATAAATGAGATACATTACATACAGGGGACAATGATTAAAAGGTGACGGCTGACTTCCCATGCAAAACAATGGAGACCATAGATTGATGGGAAGACCCTACACTGCTGGAACAACACTTGGATGGAATTCCGTATCTATGAAAATAAAAATAAAAGTAATATAAACCATAATGTCATGTGGATAGAAATAGAGAATTTTCTACCAGATATTTGCATAATGTTTTTTCAGGTGCAAAGAAATTCTTTAGGCTGAAAAGAAACATTACCGAAAAAAAAATATTCTAGTCTACAAAAAAGGATAAAATCAATGGACATGGCCAGTATGCTGGAACATATTAAGATTGTTTCTTCATTCAAATTCTTTCCTCTGTTTTTTCTTTTTAAGCAAAGTTTTGACAGTGTGGTATGTAATGATAATGTAAATGCATATAAGGCATCAAAGCCTACAACCATACCTAGAATGCAGCAGGTTGAAATAATAATAATAAATAATTGTTGAATAACTGTTTGTGACCTGACATTGTCAGCACTGGGGATAGAAAACCATCCAAAGCTCTTTTCACCCTATTATTCATGAAACCAAATAGCTATGCAGAGTATATTGCCCATTATCACTAATAAATTGCCAGGAGTCTTAAACAGCACATCATCCAGAAAGGCTTTGTTTTATTTGTATTAATGTGTCAGTATCTCCTAATATGCTCAAGTCCTACATATAGCAGTCAACTTATCAAAGTAGATCTCTTAACATTAACATTATTATCTCTTATCTATCTATTAGCATTACTGATTATGTAATATAATTATATTATGATTATTTAATAGTCAGGAAGTCTATGATAATTTCACCCGGTCACAAGCTATTTCTCCCTAATAATTTTTAGGTAAGACTAAAGTATAGAAATTATATGCATGAGTTTTTATATTAAAAAGAACAACCAGATGTAGTGGCATGCCTTTAACCCAGCACTTGGGAGGCAGAAACAGGAGGATCTCTGTGAAATCAAGGCCAGCCTGGTCTACATACAAAGTGAGTTCCAGGCCAGCTGTAGCTACAGTCAGACTCTGTTCCAAGACCCTCCCCTCCCACAAAAACGAACCAATTCTATCTGGCTGTGTGATTTATGGATGTGTAACCTCTGGCAAAACTCATTTAAGCTCTCCGAACTTCTATTTTCTCATCTGTAAAATGGAAAAAAATAGCACTTGCAGCACAATATTCCTGAGATAATTAAATGATACTAGATCTATACAGTTCATGGAAAGGTAGATTCTGGATAGGGTGATATAGTAAAGCTCACCTGGATAGGGTGAGCTTTAAAACTATAGTTCTCAAAGAATATAAACTAGAGCGGACTCTGAAAGATTCTATCTTGTATTTCTTTTTTGCTGGATATATCAGTGAGTGCTTTTGGTAAAGCAAACACTCACTTTAACTGTATCCTACAGTTAGGAAACACCACACTCCCTTGTGGCTCCCTGTTCAATCCTACTTGTAGGCAACACAGTCCATTTTCTCATATAAGTTTTCCTCAAAGTATGTGAGTCAGTTCATTGGTTAATCTAAGCACATGACCCTGAGCATCTTAGTAGTTCACGTCCCACGTGACCCCAGACTCAAAGACCACAAGACTGCTGATAACCATCATCAGAGCACAGACACAGAGAAAGAAATGCCTCTAAGATCCTCAACTGCCAGCCATGGACTGTGTTGTGGCCAATGTCCTCAAACAAATTCTCAGCTTCTGGAACAAAGACCAGATGGATTTCTACCTACCTATAACTACAGATGGTTGGCTAAACCCATCATCTCCAGCTTCATGGGATTTGAACATTAAACATAAGCTTGATGATAAGACATAAATGTGAGTCATTTGAGTTGTTTTGATTATTACAAAAGCATCTGACAAAAATTTCCTCTCATGCTAATAGTGGGTCCAAGTTGTCTGTTCAAGCTTTGGGAGATAGATTGGAAAACAGCACAGCTTCAAAATGGGTGCCTAGGAACACTGGCGTAAATGACCTTCACTCACCACTTGGCACATTCTAGAAGTGAAAACACATCACCACATTGAATGGGAAGCACTTAAACACTAAGTTCATGGGCTACTCTTTTGAAGGAGCTGGGTATTGTTGGAAGTAGAATAGCAAAGTAACTGTCAAAGTATTTTGAGTCCGAGAAGCTGAAGGAAGAGAAGAGGACTCTCTAATTATCATAAATTGTCAACTTGGTACAGCCTAAACTCACCTGAAAAGAGCTTCACATTGTCTCTATTGAGTAATTATACTTTATCAAGCTGGTCTATAGACATGTTTGTAAAGTATTGTCTTGGTTGTTCATTAATGTGGGAGGACCCAGCTCACTACGGGAAGTACTGCCAGGGCAAAAAGCTAAGCATGAATCTGCAAGTCAGTCAGCATGAATTGACTCTGTGATTCTTCCCTTCAAATTCTTGCCCTGACTTCCCTCAATGATGGACTGTGACCTGGAGGATAAGCCAAATGAACCCTTCCCTTCCCTCAGTTCCTTGTGGTCAGAATGTTTTGTCATGGCAATAAAAGGGAAAGCAGAACAGCAAGAAAGTCCCCTTCAGCATCCATGCAGATTAGAATAAAGTAAACGCGCACACACACACACACACACACACACACAACGTGCATAAATCACAAAATAATAACACAGGGTTCAGAGATAAAACAGTAGATGTTAAATCTCCCAACTATATCAATGTGACATGGCAAAAAAGGATATGGAAGAGTGCCTAGGAATAGTTGAATTCCTGAATCCCAGGTAAAAACTACATATCTTCATCTACCAGCAAATGATATGCCCTGTTCTCTAATGATTGGCAGGAGGGCCTGGCTGCTGTCCATCTGGTGTGGCCATCAGAAGTCTCCAGGCTTTACAGGTAGTCTCTGGTGTCTGTGTGGCTGTTCTGGCTGCTTCCCAGAGCTACCCTTCCATAGGATGCTCTGCATCCCCAGTGGCTGGCTCACAGGAAAACATCCACCACCAACCAGGACACAGTGCTGCCCAAGAGGCTGCAGCATAGGATGAGAATCGCCACGGGAAGATGTCAGAAGACCAGATGACAGACTGGTCTTGTCCCTGAGTCCCATGAGCAGATGAGGTAACCCCCAGGAAGCAAACCTCAAGCCTACTCACCAGTCTCTAAGAAGCCTTGGAAAGCAAAGTGGTGATAAAAGCTTTACAACTACCTCTCTTTACGCTGAGTGTTCTCTTTCTAAATTAAAAGTCGTTTTCCATTTTTAACAGCCCCAACAATAACACTTTATAGAGCACTCTCTTTTCAAGGAGCACTTTATAGTCATTAGTTATTTAATCCTCAGAGGTGTCTCAGGAGGCCAACAGGCAATGGACTCCCTCACTTCCATCTCCTTGTTTCTACAAGTGTAGGGCTAACCTCCGAACTGGTGGTAGTTCTCCTAGTACAGGGGTAAAGGGCTTTGCCCAAACTACAAGGCAGCTAGTTTGCATATGCTGTGCTTACTGATATTTGCAGAGCAATTACTTTTTAAGCATTGTCAAACCATTTTCACTAAGAGAATCACTTCTAGTCTTTGTTCCCCCTTAGCAGACCCCACTGCAAGTTGTTCAGAGTGCTAAAGATTTTATTATAGTTTTCAAGTTAACAATCCTTCCAAAATGTGTTTGTTGCCTGAAGAGGCAGGCAGATATCACCAGTCCATTCAGATATAACAAACTCACCCAGGGAAATATCCTCACAATGCTAAGGCATTTCAACTCTACAGAGGCAATTCTACTTATCAGAGGAAACTGGCAGACAATTTCAGAGGTCTCTTCCTAAAATACACACTATAAAGTTTCCTGGTTTTCCTCTGTAATTATCTCACTTAATGGATATTTATGGAGCACCCATTACAGACAGGACACTGCTATGTGCTACAGGAACATACTATTACAAGTACATGGTTCCTGTACTTGAGGATCCCATAATGGAGATGAGAGGACCACTCAGCTTCTCCCATACAAGACGCAAAGTGAGAACAGCGTAGAGACACGGCGTAGAGACAGCACCCCGCAGAAGTACCAAAACACTCACTCACTTTTAGATTATGGAGAACTGTGGTGACTTCACAAGAGGGTGACCTCTGAATTAGACCTGGAAACTGAACAGAGACGATCTCAGAGGCACAAGTCATCTCAGTTGGCCTCACAACACTTGAGACCAGAAATAAGATTGGTTGGAGGTGTAAAGGAGGAATATCTAGATGATTCCACATACCCAGTGTATTTTATGTTAGGAACAAAGGCATTTTGAGAGCATGCTATTCCAGAAGGCTCCTGCCCTCCCCACGCCACTTTCTGTGTCTACAGTTCTGTTTTCCACAGTTCACGTCAACAATCACCCATGTTGCTCCTTTCCCACCACCACCATCTACCACTAGAGTGTGAGTCCCATCTAATTCAACTACAAATCCACTGCCTGGTGCCACCTTAGCTACTCAATAAATGCCTGCAGAATTGATTACCTAATTAAATACCACATCACAGAACTTGAAATTACACTGACTCCCAGTGTCTGTTACTAGACATTCTTTTGACTCAGAGCCCTACTCTCCATCTGTAAGATGATGATGCAAACATGTCAAGGTGGCCTACTAGTGACCAAATGTTCTACAGTGCCCACTGAAGGCCCTTCTCCCAACAAAGCTTGCTGGGCTGTGCAGCTTGTGAGATCTGAGCCCAAATGCCAAACATCTAACTAGTCCAACCCAGTCCAAAGTCAAAGGGATGACCTTTGGTAGAAATGACAGACAATGGATCAGAGAGGGAAGGCACCATGGGACGTTGAGAAGTGGAAGAAAAGAGGTTGAATCTGCGAACTTCTCTTCCCCCAGCTTATCCACAGTTCATTTCATCTCAAGTATCCCAGTAGGAACTCTGAGAAGATTCCCAAGAAGATGCCCTATATTCAAACAAAACGAGAGACTGATCTTTAGAAAACCTACCAATAAGAAATGAAGAATGGGAAACAGTCCCGACAAGTCCAGCGCTGGAGATACCTCTCCTTCCCTGGAGGTCATCTCTAAGAGGATTGTGAGACTCTTCCCAACCCCCAAAGCAAACAATAAAGTGCACTGTATGCGAGGCAGGGTGCCCCAAAGTGTGGTGCTGTTCACTGAAATCCACTGGTCAGACTCCACCATTCCCTTGGGCCCCTGTGTGTTTAAGGCAGTGGCTGGTCATAGACTCATAGCTGACTCCACACCTATCTCAGTGCCTCTGACAACTAGAAGGCCTCGTTTCACACAAAATATATTCTTAGGACCATAAGGATAATTGAGACAGAATGCTAAGCTAGCGTGATTTGGGGGGATCCATCTAAAAAGCCTAATCATGGCTAATTCGCCATTTGAGGCCACCCTGGGATTTCATGCAGAGCACAGGTTTCACTAAGGTAATTGGTGCTATTGAAACAAACCAGTGCTCTGCAGTTCACAGCTTCCCTCCTTGCCTCTGGGCACGAAGAGGATCAATATTTGTTAGGATTGCTTCTTGTTCCAACAATGTAAGATTTACAATACTGGCTGGGATTCTCACTTTGTCTTCACACAACTCATCAGTGGAACCCAATTACTAACCTCAGACAAACAACATTAACATGAGCCTCTATGCTGCTTTATTGCCCTTCATCCAAGTCTCATTTCAGGGTCTTCAGGCACTGCCACTGTAACAGATACTACACTTTAAAGTGTGCTCCGAGGAATAAATTCTCAGTCTTTCATTACTCGTACCTTGATTTACTTCATATCATCTTGCCGCTATAGACAAAGATAACACACTGTAAATTACAGCCATCCTGTCTTGTAGTTCAGAGGTAGGGGGAAGGCAGGGAGTGAAGCTCTGGCTCTACAATTAGCGCTGGCCCAGGCACTATCGCTCCCGCGTTGTCCACGATTAGCTGGCGTTTATTAGGACCATTTGCAAAGCCTGATTTGGACACAAATCCCTCCCCTATCTTTCATGTTCCTCCCCTGCCAGAGAGCTTATTTTAAAAAATTAAAGCTAAATAAATACATGGTTTCAACCTCCCGCAGGCTAGCCAATAACATAGCACACCTTGGTTCTGGAGGTAACTTGGCAAATTTGTTCAGTGGACAAACGTTTCTAGTAATCAAACGTCTGCTATGAAATGGTTAAATAGCTCCCAAATTAGGTGTCCTTTATGGTATCCTCTTTTCTCTGCCTCAAACCCTTGGCTAAAGCACAACGAGTTACCTTTGCCTGGGATTTCAACTAGTAAGAAAGGCCGAGGAGAAAACCACAGCGACAGTCATTGGAAAAAGTCCTTCAAGTTAGCTGTAGCAGTACCCCCTTATTCGTCCTACAATTTCCTCCATCCTCCATCCTATTCCAGTAGCGGATAACTAAGAACATTAGTTTTATGCGACTTGTCAAGCTCAAATGAAAAGAGAGCTAACTTTAATGACACTGCAATTAATCGCCCCAATAGACAGACAGCTAAAAGACAAGATATTGACTTCATTAAGGATAATGTATTATGTCATTAAGTTGGTCGGGTCACCTTGTGTATCATACATGCCTGCTAATATATTGGCATTTTCCTCAAATAAGATAAATTCAGATATGAGTGATAAAGCTGATTAGAAAATGTTTAATCTAAAGAGGCTACTTTCCTCATTCGCCCACACCACAGCCCTAGGTGGAAGCGGAGTTGTAAGGAACCATTATAGACCCAAGATTATCTCAAACACCGGATCCCAACTCATTTATAACCCAGTCCTTTCCCTCTTCGTTTCTACTGTGCAGAGTGTACCTCACTGATGGAAGTTGCAGGGCTCTGAACAACTTGATGGCTCAGGAGCCTGAGTTGCAGGGGCGTTATGTTCAACACAGCTCTTGTCTGAGTCTCAACTGTCACATGCCCCAGACAATTCACATGAAGACAGCCTCATGTGAGGACCAAAACGGAACCTTGGTGTTAACTGTGTCAGAACCACATCCCCACAGTTGCTGCCACAGCAAGATTATCAGGATATAAGGCAGCTCCAAATAGGGTCGTTCTTTTTAATGAGATAACTACCCTCCAAAGCTTATCTAAAGGGAATTGCTCAGCTCAAAATAAAAGCATTTTTCATTTAGACTGGAGTATTCACAAATTAAGATATATTCACCAAAGCTTTTCCTGGTGCTTGATTTCACATAAATAAAATAAGATTTTTTAAAAAGAACATGTATCTCTCTTCAGTGAATTTCAGCAAAATAATACGATGATAGTTCAAATGTTGGCTAAAGCTTGAACATTCCAACAGAGACCTCCTTGTCATTCCCTAAATCTGTAACAGGCTCCATTTTATTTAGTGCATTAGGTTTCTCCTTCACTTAAGTAGCATAGATTTTTACCCATTAAACAGAATGATGGTTTTATAACATTTCATTTGATCTAAGTAAAATGCTCATTTGTAACTCAGTGCTAAGTCCACAGCAATATAGGGATGAGAAATAAACCAAAATAAAGATTAGCGTATAGTGGTAGGTGTGCAAAAAACACTGAGCTACGTGCCCAGGTGAATGCTGTATTCTGAATATGGTGCTTTCCCCAATCCACACTGCTGCTCTAGCCCCCAAGATGATGGTATTAGAATGAGGGGCCTTCAGGATATGACTAGGTCTTCCTAGGAACAGGATGAGTGCCCTTATCAGAAGAGGGCCCTGGAAGCTTGCTCACTCCTTCCAATATGTGAGGAAACAGCAAGGTGCTAAGGACCACAGTAGACAATAAATAAATTTCTATTGTTCATAAGCTACCCAGCCCAGGACAGTTTGTTACTGTGGTCTGGTGGATTAAGACAGGGTATATGAGAAATACATATAATTGTCGGTACTTTGGACTATACACGTACATATGCAAATAGATTCTTAAAACAGAGATCCTGCTAGGTATAATATTACCCCCCTGGCACTATATACTAGAAAAGAAACTTAGCAGCTTTGCCGCTTACCCACCCCAAAGCTCCCCATTTTAAAGAGGAGCACATTTTAGGAGAAAGTTGGGGGCTGGAGAGATGGCTCAACAGTTAAGAGCATTAGCTTGCAGACGACCCAGGTTCAGTTCCCAGCACTCACATGGCAGCTCACAACTGTCCATAATCCCAGTACTAAGGGATTCGACCTCCTCTTCTGACCTCCATGGACATTGCATGATATGAGTGCACTTACATATGCGGACAATACATTCATACACATAAAAATAAAAAAATAATAATAATAATTTAAGAGAAATTTGCTGCGCCCATCCACATTAGCTCAGAGAGTAATTGCAATCAATAACTCAGCTCTGACAATAACCAGACCACAAGCCTCTCCTCCACCATTTCAGACTACCTCCCTCTGTGGACATGTCTACTTTTCACATCCTCATAGCTCTCTTGATTGTGTCTCTTTTACTGGAGTATAGAAACATGGAGTCCAATAGAGACCTTACAAACAAAGATGATTTTGTTTAAGATAACAGGAGACATCTTACTAAACTTGACAAGGCAGATGACCTACAATGCATTGCTTTCTCACTTATAATTAATCTTTTAAATGAAAAAAAAATATAAGAGAATAGAAAAGGGCAGACATACTACAGTCCCAAGATCAGAGCAAAACCTCTGATCTAATGTCCCACATCAAATACCGCAAACACTCCCAGCCCATATTTTCCCTTCTTATCATTGCTACTGACATTTAAATAAGTGGCTGGATTTTTTCCAAACCTCAAAGAAGAGGGTAGACCAGGTGGCAGCAGAAAGCCCCTCAGCTGCTTGGACAGACATCTTCCCAGTGGTGGCAAGAAGACTTCCCGCTACTTTCTCCTCAAACTCATCACTAATTATCTGCACCTACATCCCATGATGCCTAGCCCTTGCTTTTAACCCGAACTCTCACTCCTCCTCCTATTTTCATTAAGGTTGTCAGAACCCGAAGTTTGGGAACCTTTCTCTGTGACCTTGGCATTTCTCTGCAGGCTGAACGTATTGGCGTTTCTTGCTCTGACGGCATCTCTTCTCATTTGTCATGATTATTGCTGAATTTTTCAACTGTCATTCCCAAACGTAAATCAATGGTTGTCTACTTCCCCTTTGTCATATCTGCACAGCAAACAGCCTTTCCCTTCTAAATGAAGCTTCCTCCCGTTCCATCCATTAAAAGGGGCCTGTCTGTAGGAGAAGTCAATCCTTTGTTAGGTCATTACATTTATCACGCTTCCAATCAGTACCTGACACACTTATTCAGCCAGGTCTTCAACCACACAATCATTGTTCATCGGAGTGGGGGGCTCTGCTGTAATTTATTTATGCATGGTCTTTCTACACTCCATCTTGGGAAGTTTTACATTTTTTCACCCCTGCTCTTCTTTTCCTTGGGACCGTTGGTGCTTTGAGGAAATTTGAGTGTGTGGAAGGGAGGGAGGGAAATAATGAGGCTGGGGGCGCAGGGAGACAAGGGGCTTTGTATCTGTGGGAGCAGCTGGGAGCAAGTTCCACAGAGCCAGTACGAGAAACTCAGAGCAAACCAAGAAGCTGGATTTGGGTTCCGAGGCAAAATAATGACCAAGAAATGCAATTCTGTGATCCGTTCCATGAGAGCAAAGCCCCACCAAGTTGTCAGGATTGGCCCCAAATGTCATACAGAACTCTCTAAGAGAAAATCTGCTTTTCCAGGGAAAGGGATGCCCAGTCCCTAAGAACCACATCTCATCTCGCCTAGGTGGCTACCTAGCTTGAAACAAGCCAGGAAGTCTGCCCAAGAAATTCTCAGATAAACACAAGTCTGATTCCAGCACAATTCATAGGCACTGAGTGGACTGCTTAGACTACTCGCCAAGCACTGGGACGGACCTCTGGACCCAGCAGGTTTCTGCACCAACTGTAGACTTGTCCTTTGTGTCTTTACCTCCCCTAAGGGCTCTGTTCATCACTTGGTCTCTTGTCATCCGTCAATGTTCTGCCTTCAGATGTGAGGAAAACACTCAAGCAGAAGAAAGGCTGGTTTTCACCTTTCTTAGAAATGCTTTCAACTTGGGATTTATAGAGAGGTGTTTCTAAGGATAGTCACAGCCCAGCTGACTTCTCTTTATCCCTCTTCTCTCCCAACAAGACACTCAGAGTAAAAATGAGGAATGAAGATCATTCTAAGGCATGTTAACTTCTGTGTTTTACAAAGAAAACAGTCTCATAAAATTCTGAGAATATGAAAGAATTACTAAAGGGAGTAGTGATGGGCCCCTTTCTGTATTCAGTGGGTGCACGTGTGTGTGTGTGTGTGTGTGTGTGTGTGTGTGTGTGTGTGTGTGTGTGTGTTTTCATACTACTGTAATGGCAGATGAAGTCATCTACCCCCAGGCCATTTTCCTTACATCAACAGGTACAACCTTCTCCTTCCACTTTTTTTGTAGACTCAGAAATGTGGGTCCACTGTTGTTGAACAACTTGCCTAAGGCCACAGAGTTAACAAGAGACTTGGAGGTAGCTGCTTCTCCAAGTGCTAACTGCTACTAAGAACTTTAAGAAGATGCCAGGCATATTTGCTCTCAGAGGCGCTATTAATAGCTGCGCAGGACATTTAAGTGTGGGGAATCAGGAAAGGAGTGGCAGTCTCCTACCACATCCCTTATGCTTCCAGACACCCATCTCGTCTCATCCACAGGATACAATCTCAAGAACCTAAAAACACACTCTGTCAAGAATGTAGGGAATCTACCAAAGACACTGTCACGGCACCCTCTGCACCTGAGTGGATGGCCCACTACCCACCATGTCAATAATCAACTACAGTTTGTGAAACTATGCATCGTGGTGGGTCCAGAGAAAATAATACCCAATTCTGACAAAAGCAGGACCAGAATTATTGTTTCATCTACTTAACGTCTTCAGAGTAGCTTACGGACACATGCATTGCTCTCTGGACCTTTCGTACCCTCCGTTACTGTCAGAGCTTCATTGCTCTTAGCAAACATGGAGTCTTATTTCCTTTTCATGGCAAGTCTATAATGTTACCAGAACTCTGTCTAGAATATTTTCTTGCTCTCACAGTTCCCATCTAAGCACGGATATGGGGATTTCAGACAAGTCTTCAGCTATCTCCCCATTAGTAATGCATCACAGCCAATTTCCATGGTTCAACTTGGAGTGACAGGTTGAGGGATGAAGAGTCTGGCAAATCTCACTGGCCAATCTCCTCCAGCCTCCTCCTGGGACATCCCAATATCCTTTCAGCCTGACCATTTGCTTGAAAGTGATGAGGCAGGATGGTGACAGCTGAGATAAGGTTCCTGTCCACGACTTCCTTAAATTCAGACCCACTGTCAGAAATGATAGCATCTGGCAGGCCATGTGTTGAAAGTACCTGTGATTATTTCAGAAAGGCTAAAACTAGAGTGTCTAAGAGCACCTTGAATCATTTTCAAAAGGAATCTATGTCTGGATAGTTGTGCAGAATTAATACTAGTTCTTGACAAAAGCTTTGGTCAAATAACTTTATAGTTTACAGGACACCTTTCACATACACCATACACATCGTAGCTTGACTCATTCATCCTGAATAATCCTCAGTGTTATAATCCATTCTAGACTTCTGAATGCAACTTTAATGTATAAAAATTACCAAATTGCTACATTTAGAGTGGTCAAAAGAAAGGGGAAAATACCCTTTAGAATAAACATGACATTTTAAAGGTTTGGGGTTGGTTTGGTGGGTAAGATAATTTACTCCAGCTGGTTGCTAAGAATAGTGGAGTTCTCCCGTGAGTATCTCTGTATCATTTCTTTGATCATAGCCAAATGGAGGGGAGTCTAAGACATGTCTTGGCAGCCATATGGCTTGATCAATAAGGCTACATGTATCAGACAGCTTTCAATCAAAATCAGAAATAAAACCTGTGCCCAAAACCCATTAGTCTTGAGTATCCTTCAAGGCCCATACGTAAGTACAGTGATATGGAGTGAATAAAAATTATTATATATGTAGTAACATAATCAAGGTTACAAATGAAAACTCAAAGACTTGTTACTGGCAGAAGTGCTAACAGAGGTTTAAAGAGACCGTTCACAGTCTCTCAGTGCTGACAATAATGACAAGGTCAGTTTCATGACCTGTGTTGTTGCTGAGCTGGGCAATCTGCACATGACTAAACTCTCAATTATTTTATGGCCCAACAAGCTGTGACATGATGAAGCAAAGAAGGCACATAAAATGATACAATGGTTCAGGTTGATTCTGTGTGTGTGTGTATGAATATCAGACCTGAGGACAACCCTGGGTGTACTTTCTCAAGTACTGTCCATCTGTTCTTTTTTCCTTTTGAGATGGAACTCATCAAGTAGGCAAGGTTGGCTGGCCAGCAGAACCCAGAGATCTGCCTGTCTCTGCCTCCCAAACACTGGAATTTCAAGTATGTACCACTATGCATGGATTCTGGGGTTCTCAGGTCCTCCTTTTTACAGAAGGCACTTCACCAACAGCTATCTCCACTTCTCCAATTTAGGTTGCTTCTAATGGGTGAGTGAAAACTTTTAAGTCAGTAAAGGTAACACTGGATATGATTGCTCAGCTGGCAGAGCCAGTTTGGTGCACAGGAGTTCCCTAGCAGCAGAACTAGGAAGCCTGATAATGATAAAGAAGATGGTGTCATGATTTTCATTGAGACACCAAGCTCTTCCCTCAGCCAGAGTCTCACTGAGGCACCCAGGCATTTGTAAGTGGAACTCATTGTGAGGAAGGAAACATCTCGAATTCTCATTTCCCATGTTTCTCTTCCATTAAGGTCTTTGTCTTCCAACAATAATGATGATTCTAAAAAGCGTTTAGGCAATTCCCTCCCTTACAGGAAGATCAAGGAGTCTATCATCTCCACCACCACAGATGAAACTCAGCTGATATGCTAGAAATACGGTTTTCTATACAGTTGTATACACCCCTACAGTAATGGAAATCCGTAATGGAAGGTGTTTAATACTAAACACCACATAATTACAGGTGCTGGCGTAGGCACACAAGCAGTTATATATTTGTTTAGGCAAGGTCAAATTTGCAATGACCATCCTGTCTTTTGTTCTATTATTAGAAAGCCCATGAAGTGATGGACTTCTGACACTGGACACAACAGGATTCACGAAGTCCATGAATGCCTCGTCTTGAAGGACCCATGTAGCAGCCAACTCCATCCTAGAAAGATAATCAGGTATGTCTACCAGTCTCTAATCTAGAGCAAAAGTTAATCTGATGCAGTTCCTAGAAGTAGATGGAATGGTATCATTGACGCTTGTCTGATCCCTTCGAAATGCCATGAGAATTCAGCTGGCAAAACCTGGCAGTGTGTTCCGGTGGTACCAAAGCTTTGGTATCTGATTGTTTTTCCTAAGAGCATGTTCTAATGACTTTAAAGGTAGCAAACACTTTAGGAATGGGACCACCCCCAAAGACCAGCAAGGAAGAAGACTTTAGATGAAATTCTCACTTAGTCACATGAGTTCAGTTACACAGCCTCCCAACTCTACTTGAAGATTCTGTTTTTCTGTTGTCCAGGATTATTTTCCTTTCTAAGAAATCACAGTTTATACTCACAATACAGACTCAATGAGTGTTGACTCAATATATACCATTCTGAAATCATATAATTCAGGCAGAGAGATGCAGGTAGTCTCAGAAAGTTTTGACAAATGTCTTACTCAGATGATACTCTTAAAAAAGAGCCTTGACTAATTATCAGTACAGGACAGCCCAGATTACTATCAATCTAATAGTCACGACCACTGAAACATCCTCATCACTGTCATCTAATGTCCACTTAACTGTAGCAATTTTCTGCGTTATACATCTAGGAACAGGACCATTAGGGCATAGGTTACATAATCTATAACTGGCTATAATTCCAGATTTCTCTGAATGGTGGCACCAGGCTTCACTCTTGCCAGCTGTACACAAGGCTTCTAGTTTCCCCTTATGTCCAAAGACAACACCGGCAATTCCAAAACGCTGTCTCTACATGTAGCCTAAACTCCATACTACAACAGCCCACCTTTACTCAATACTTCAGTCCTTCTGTAGTGATGGATGGCTGCGATGCTAAGTATTATACTATCTGTACATGATCTCAGTCTTGGGAAAAGCATATGGAAGAAACATAAGGAGCTACTGTTGGGGTGTGTGACCTATTCAAAGCAGAGCATAATTCTACCTCAGACTAAAAATCTCTCTGCATACGATTCAGAGTCAGGAGAATAACTGACAGTCTCCACCAGGCTGTCTTCATGGTGTGGGAAATAACAGAATTTACCTAAGAAGGACTGTGCATCATACATATCGCTAATCAGCTTGTTTGTAAGCATGCTTCCAATTAACATAGCAACAGAAATGAAGACTCTATGGAAGAAGGCCTGAACGAGCCATTGACAATATTTGGCTTCTTTTTTTGCCAAAAACAAAGGGAGACAAAGTGATTGGATAAGCCTTGACCATTCTATGTCCTTGTAGCAGAATTCTAAAAGTAATAAAAACTGGGGTCAAAACAAAAGAAAAACCTCCCAAATGCCCCAACCTTTGGGAGATGAGACTAACTTCCTCACTCAGAAATTGGAAAGCTCTGTACATTTGGGGCCTCTGATAGCAAAGTGGTATGTAGATATCTGTGGTGAACAGTGAATACACAATATGATCTACAAAATTGCTAGCTGTTCAATTTGAAGTTGATTACTCAGCCTCTCTAAGGCTCCAGACATGAATCCATAACGATCTTGACAAAAAAAGAGACAACAGAAACCCAAGAAGGGGTATGTGTGATTCTCACATTGTTATGTGACCCGCTTCCTGACAAGAAGCAATTTAAGAGAAGAAAAGTTGATTTGGGCCACAGCTTAGAGTACAGTCCATCACAACAGGGAAGGCAGGGTGGTGGGAATGGCTCTTAGCTGTGGCTGGAGGAATGCAGAGCTACTTGCTCAGATCTCAGAAGATGCGAAGAGAGAGAGGTGAACGCTAGCGGCTTTCTCCATTGCTCCCCTTTTATCCGCTCTGGGCCCCCTGAGATGGTGCCACTCACATTTAGGATGGGTCTTCCCTTCTCAGTTAAACCTCTCTGGAAACTCTCTCATAGATCCACCCAGAGGTCTATCTCCTAGGGGATCAAAATCCCCTCAAGTTGACTAGACAAGTCATCACAAGCACCAAGTACACACGTCTCACAGGTATGGCTACAAACAGCTCTGTTCTATTTACAAATATGAAACATCATCTAACATGGATTCCATCAACTGATGCACAAATACACATTCAGGCATCTGCACATACCATGCATACTAACACGTGCATGTGTGCATGCATGCATGCATGCACACACACACACACATGCATATACGCACACACCCCTGAGCCCATCCATGTTTCAGGCAGGCTTTGATGTCCCTCTTACTCCCTGGATACACATCACCTTGTTGTCTGTCATACCTTGTGTACTGTCCTGGCACACAGCCACTGTAATCCCTTCTTCTCACAATTGATGGAAGAGCTAAAACAGGCTCAGGATGCTTCTGAAGACACCGCCTGCTTGGCGTCACAGGTGAGAATTCTAAGGCACTTTAGAAATAATCAAGACTGGTGATTCTAAACCTGGTTTTTAGCAGTGCAATTCTGTCTTCAACGAAAATATCAGCCAGGCATCCTAATAAATAGAAATGATGCATCGCAAAGCTTCACCTCTGTCCCACAGAGAGGGGCGTGCAGAGCCCTCTGTTTGCCTCCTCCCCAGTCAACCTTGAGGTCCTGCCACAGAGCCATTAAGCAAGAGAAAACACTCCTCATTTAGCATATGGAGAAAGTGGGGCGTACGCAGCGGAATGAATCACCCAGTACAACCCGAGTGGTTTGTGTCAGGGCAGAACCTAAAACCTAGATATACTGGCTAGAAAGCCACCTTCTCTTCCCCCTCCAACTGCCAAAGTATAGCCATCTAAATATCAGCATTTATATTAAGCATTAAATCCATTTTACTAAACAGTAACTACCCTCGCTCTATATGATGCACCAAGCTTTAGATGTCAACTAATTTGACTTACTCTCCCTTTCATTGCCCTTATATCTTGCTTAATAAGACATTTTATTCAGATACTGCTGAGGGAATAAAGGAAGAAGCGTGGTTGCCAAATGTACTGCCATTTTTATTTTGAGCTTCACTGGAGGAAGGGGTTATTTTCTTGTGTAAAGGATGAAATGCAGCAGCCGGCCTTTTAAATTGTATCATGCAATCCTGCTTTTGCCCGAGCAATAGATTTCCAGATAACTGCAGCGATCTTCTCAAAGTGTTAAAAAAACAAGACTGAAAAAAAAAGGAAAGCAAAATAAAATAGCCACCAGCACCCACCCTGGACCCCACCTAGCCTCAACTGTAAAACATCAGCAAGGAAGGGGGTTGGCAACTCCTCACCCCAAGAAATCTACTGACACCCCCAACCTTGAGAGGTAGAAGGCCATACTTCAGGCTCAGCAGCCAACAATGTAAAGCTCTGTGATTCCTAATTGTAGGCTTTTTAAAGCATGAGGATGATGATGATGCTATTAACCTGACATTTTAAGGTTTATTACGTGTGCGCCTGTATGTGTCAGTGTGTAGCACACGTGATGCTCAGAAGACAAATGGATGAATCAGTTCTCTCCTTCTACTATGTGGGTCCTGAGGATAAAACTCAGGTCTTCAGGTTTGGTTGCTAGCTCCTTTAACAGCTGAATCATCTCTTGAGGTCTTACCATAACATTTATTCAGAGGTTATCACATACTGGCGCCAGTCCAAGGGCTTTCTATGCATTCTCACTTTGCATACCAGCCCTATGAGCTAGGTAACATTGTTAAAGCCATTCTGCAGATGAGGACACTGGGGCAAAAAAAGGTTAAGTAAGTTATCCAAGGCACCATTAGTATATGGTAGATCCAAGATATGAACCCAGATTGGGTAGGTTTCAAGGACTGCATATAAAACCAGAGCTATTGACCTGCCTTGTGGGTAGCTGAAGGTTATGGCCTGGCTCCTGGTTTTGACATGATCTCATTTTCCTTGTCTGTCGAGTCTTCTGCACCATGAACACAGCTATGGTCCCGTCACCATGAACACTACCTATCTTCCCCACCATGACAGACTGCAGCCCTCTGAAATCATGAGCTAAAACAAACCTTTCCTTACTTTAGTCATTCCTGCCAGCTACTTGGGTCACAGAAACATTAAAATGACCAGCACACTGTGCGTCCTTAGCCAAGTGGATTAACCTTTATAATCTCATTTGCAAAATGAAGACCAGTATATGTTATCTTGCAGTCTCGTGGGAAATGAGTCTTCTTTCCCTGACTTCCCTTAATACTTAAATATTGGCCTCAAGTTTCCCCCAAACGAATGAATGGAACTGACTTCTGGAGCAAGATTAGGAGTGTCATAAAATGTATAAGCATGCCCAGAGTGGGACTGGAGAAGGGAGAGATGAGGGAGCAGAGAGTATTTTGACAGAAGGTCTGTTTATCCAGGAACATCTCCCCTAAACACAACAGACCCAACCAGCTGAAGGAGAAAGCAGACATTTCTGCCCAAGCTGGAGACAGATGTTTTGTGGGGTTGGATGATGTTCAGATTTTACACTTGGGATCTGGGTGATTCTTAGCATGAGAAAAAAGATCAATGGATGGAGGATTGTAGAATCGTATTGGGTTCATGTTAAGAACAAGCTTCCTACCTATCTAAGGTAGTTTGGGTGACATCACCTCAGGGGATAAAGTGAGTCCACGGAGCTAAGGTGCCAAAAGGGCTGGTCAAGCTCCACCCTGAAATCCCATCTGTGTCTCCAAAGATGCACTTGAGAGTGGCAGCAGGGCAGTCCTGACTTTGGACCTGCTGAGCCAGGGTGCAGCACAGAGCCCTGGGGGCAAGGATTAGGGGAACAAGCACTCCTCAGCCTCTCAAAATGCAGAAGACTGTGACTAGCGTGCAGGTGGCAAGGATCCCTTCCAACAGTGGACAAGATGGGAAAAGGCTGGTGATTCCCACCAGAAAACCACAAACTTTCTGCTGTGGAAGCAAACAGCCCGCTGAGTAGAAAGCTCTCCACTTGTTTGAAGAAAAGTCACAGGCCCAGCACACGAAAATAATGATGGCACCCCACTGCCAGCCACAAGCACGCTGTGCATGCAGAGTTGACACATGGGGTATAACCCCAGACTGTCATTGACTCCCCTAAAACTCAGATGAGGACGTTCACTAATCAATACCTGTGATAAGTATTTCATATTATTCACACAAAATCAGGAGGACAAACGGACCAAGTGAGACACCTCCCTCCTCTGCCAGGTCCTGGAAGACCTGGAGCAGAGGTTCCCACTATTTGAAGACTGGTTATGGTGTGCCAGAATGGAGCACTGTGGGTTAGAACACTAGACTAGGGATTTCAGACAGGGTGTTACTTCAGTCTGTCTTTTCCTTCTCTTGTACCTTCTCTGACCTCAGGTGACAACATAGAGAAGATAGCCTGGTGGCCTTATTTCATTATAGACAACCCAACTTGCTTTGCCTGTCACTGATTCCCAATTCTAGCAAACTCCTTCTCTGAATGCCTTAGGCACACAAGAATGATGGAGACAAAACAAGAACAGACCTAGTATTTAAACACGTTCCACACACCTGCATACATACCACAGAGTGACACAGGAGAGGTGCCTGACTTTCAACCCTCGTTCCTAAATCTGTGACTTTGTTCAGTAATCTTGAGGCCTCTGTGCCTATTTTATTATTTGTATAATGGCAATGTTTGTATGCCCATGTGTACATGCATGTGCATATGTGCTTGTGGTTTACGTGTGTGTGTATGCACGTGAAGGGCAGAGGTCCAAGATCAGGTCTTCTTCAGTGACTCTCCACCTTATTTCCAGAGACAGAATCCCTCTTCAAGCCTGGAACTCAACAATTTGACTGAACTAGCTCCAGCCAGCTCCACGGATCTATATGCCTCTTGCCACACCCTCAGCTCTAAGGTTACAAATGTCTGACACTATACCGGACTTTTTGCGGGTGCTGAAGATGGAACCCAGGTTCCCATGCTTACATTGCAAACACGTTACTGACTGAGTCATCTCTCTGGCCACACAATGGCAACATTAATAGAAACAACCACAGAGGGTTTCATGAGAGAATGAAATAAATTAAAATCAACATGAACACTGAGAATACTGTCTGGCATCTAATAAGTGCTTACATGTGTTGGCTCGGGCCACAACTGCCACCACCACCTTCTTCCTGCACAACTGATAGAATTATTTCTTTGGAACAAGATCCCTTCTCCAAACTGTTAAACCAAATCTAAAACTATATTGGGGCCATATGTAGTTCAAGAATTTGGATGAATCTCAAGTATGCAGTTTTTGAGGTCAGGTACACAATATTTTTTGATATGGTAAGTTGTCATATCCAACTCTCCTTCCCATCCGCCATCATCTACCCCCTGCCCCTACTCCAGGACTCTATGACTCTCAAGTAACAGGAGCAATTAAATCGTAAAGACGTGATGTGTGTAATGGAAGAAGAACTCCGAGGCCTGATATAAAAATGTTCATTACCAGCCAGGCCCCTGCAAGATGACCAAATTAACCTCACTGCCAGGAGTATATTAAGAAAGAATAATAAATTATTCAAAACCTAATGCTGATAGTGCAAAAATATATTTATGGAAAAATCATCAGATTATTGCATTTTAATCACAATCCTGTTGTATGGCTGACGTGTTAAGTCCTCAAAGCACTTAGGTAGAAGATAAGCAAGTCCCTCAATGGCTCGCTATCAGCATCCTTTCTAAAAGGCCAGACCACATACCCTGAGGTGAGGGCTCAGGTCAGCAGATGAGGCTGGAGCTCTGCAAACCAAGAACCCAAAGCATCCGCAGGGAGGTGAACTTATAAGAAAACCGCCCACCTGCCCAGAGTGGTAGGAAGCTGTGGGTGCCAGCAGGTGCCTCTTGAATCGCTCTGTAAGTCAGAAGTACCGAAGAACCCCCAGCCCCTCAGATTTAATTAATTGGCCGTTGAGAAAATGGGAATACATATATATACATATATGAAACAAAATTACCCAGAAAGCTGCACAGGATGTGTCCCCCAGCCCTTCCCACTGGCTGCCTGCACTCGCCCGCCCCCGCCCCTTGTTTAATGTTTCTAACTTTATGCCATGTTCTCTTCCTCTTTCAGCACGGCTGAGCAAAGCTGACAGGCGGATTCCTTTGCTTTTCAGGGTATTAAAGCCACTTTCCCGCTCTGACAGCCTGTTCTACTCTGCCACCTTGGAGCTGTGGCTTCACACTCCTCTGGGCAGCCAGTCCTTCCTGACAGACCACTGTCACTTCCCATCACCCTCTCTGTATATCCTCTTCTCTCCCCCTCAGCACGCATCCCGACTTTCCAACCAATGCAATTATTTTTTTTGACAAGCCATCCATCAGTTTTAACTTTAAAAGCACTTTCTGCTGATATCCATTGTTAAATCCTTTGCTTTTTTATGGGGCTTGCATGAGAGAATATGATATCAGACATTCAAACTACCAAACCATGTAAATTTACTTTGTTCTCAGCTATGTTTCCAATTTCACGTCCAATTTTTCGGTACATTATGCGTAGTTGTTGTGCTTAATATGATGTTGTCAAATCCCATTAAAGTTCACTGCATCGCACGGCTTTAAAAACAGGTTACAATTTGCATTCTATAAAGAAAGGAAGGAGTGCGGTCTGAAGTCAAGCTGAATCTTATTAAAATTATCTGTTCAATTGTTACATTTGTAGATGGAGTAATTTTGAGGCATTAGTTGAGACACATATGAAAATGTCAGCGTGCCAACTAACGACAAGGAGAGCAAAAGGAATATCTCTGCAAAACCCAATAAAGCTCCTTTGCTGGTGACATAAATTTGATGATAATCCGAGGAAATGAATAAGGGACCATCCTGTTTGAATAGGAATTACCTTTTCTATTAAATCACTTTGGTGTGTTTCCACTTGGCCTACATCTTCGTCCTAGGCCACAGTGAGTCTCTGAGGATTTGTTCCAATGCACAGGGGCAGCGCAGGATCCCCCGACCGGAAGGTTAGTCCTTCGAAGGGCAGCACACTCCCAGGAGTCTCGAGGTACCTTCAAAGGAATCTTTAAAATATGAACGATGCTAGAGCTCTTCCAGGCACCAGCAGCTCGTGGAAAAAACTGGACTAGTTTAAAAGCAAGGCTCTGAGCACAGAAAACTCAAAGGAGGAGGAAGGAGACCTTATAGAGGGGAGATTTCTGGGGGTGCTGTTAGGACCCTCACTTAAAGGAAGGGCTGGAGACGTTCATGACACTGGATCTAATAACGCCAGGCAATTGCTAGGGTCTCTGCTCTCCTGTGGAGGTTCCTTCTCCACTGCTTTGATCACCGGGCTGATTTCTGTGTGTTCTGTCACCAGATCTAGTCTCTGATTTGAAAGCTATCCATCACTGACCCAGGGCTGAATGGTGCCGTTAGGGGCATTATTAACTGAATCATTGACTTCATTGACTTTAACAAGTTAAATTTTTGTTTCGCACACAAAGAATATTCCCAAGGCAGACATCTTTCTCACCTTTCTGTTATTTTATTCAGAATTCCATAACTTTAATTTTTCCAATACAGTCAATATTAGGTAAGCCACAGTGACAAAGAATAAAATTCAGTGACTACGGAAGACGTAATGAGATGTTCAGGAAGTCAAAGCTGGTGTCCAGGCAGGGGGACAAGCGACATGCATGTTAGGTTAACTGCAGAGTTTGATACATTGTCTTACCTTGGAAAAGAAGCTTAACCTCTCTGGGCTCCCATTTTCTCATTTTAAAATGAAGATCAATATTTCTTGTAGTCATTATAATGATTATGTGAGAGAACCCATGTAAAGTAACCCATGTGTTCTTTTTTCTAGCATGTGTGCCAGGATATGCATGTATAAGCCTGAGGACAACCTCAGTGTCATTCTTAGGTGCACAGTCTGCCTCCTTTGAGATAGGGTCTCACATAGGGTCACCACTTATAAGCTACACTGGGTTGTCAGCCCCAGGCATCCTCCTGACTCTACCTCCCCAGGGCTGGGATTACAAGAACTCTGGGATTATAAGTATGTCCCGCAATGCCAAGCATTTTTATTTGAGTACTGGGACTCAAACTTAGGTTCTTGTTCTTGCAAAGCAAACACTTTGCAGTCTAAGGTATCTCCCCAATCTCTCCCGTGTGCTCTGACACATACAAAGAGTGTGATAAATATGGACAATCTCATCATCACTCACCAATAATAGATGAAGATGATAAAGATAATTGGGAGGAGGAAGAGAGGGGTGAAAGGCTTACCAAAAGATCTCAGTTGATGATCAAAATGAGTGCTTCAGCTCGATGTGGGGAAACCAAAATGTCTTAGCTCTCATAATAATCTGGCTAACTGGTGGCTCCTTTCAGGATACTGTGGCAAAAGATTCAGAGGTTTCATTCAGAGTCTGAGGAAAGAGCCTGCAGTGATGGCCACAGGTAGAAGAGGGCAGAACAGTACATGCAAGTTGAAAAGACAGTTTGGGAAGCATAAATTAATAGTGAGAATCAGAGCCGGAGTCCAGGGTCAGCTCCACAGAGGAAAGAAGATGTCAGGAAGTATGTTCCACACTGGCCAACTGAAGTCAAACAGAGATGTGAAGGAAGGAGCCCAAGAATTCCACACTTCAGGGTACCACATACCAGATCCGTGCATCCATTACCTTGGTCCACCAAACAAAGTCATGTCACCCTTCTGATGCACCAAGCAAGAGGAGGGGGAAAGAGAACATCAGGCTGCAAAGACGTAGACATGGAGAATAGAAGGCCCTCTGTCAGCTTCCTTCCACACAGTGAGTGATGACCCAGAAGGGTGGAACTGGGGCCACAGGGTAGAGTGCTCAGTGGAACACGGAAGGAATAAAGGCGACATGGTGGCTTTGCCCCATTGTTGGGAGTCTGCCATGCCCATGGACAGGAGACAGATCCCAGCCCAGAAGGAAGACTTGTCAGAAGTTTACACTTGATTTATTTCACTATAGTGGATGAAACAGAAAATAAGGAGATAAAAAGTAAAAGGGGGTGGTCCGTCAAAGAACAATTGAAGGATGTAAAAGTTTACTTCCAAGGACACATTAATAAGCCCAGATGACAGAACGCAGGGGTGAAATGAGGGGATGGGAAGTTTACCAATGTGAAATGCCAGGAAGTATCAGAAGGCGAAGAGGATTTGTAAATAGACTTCTAAGAAAACCTCCTCACAACAAGAGTGTCTAGGGATTTTAAGTCTTGAAAACAAAATATGTGACAGGAGGGTTTTAAACTAACTCTTTTTTTTTTCTTTTTTGAGTCAGGGTCTCATGCAGCCCAGGCTGGCCTCAAACTAGCTAAGGATGACTGTGTACTTCTGTTCCTCCTGAACCTCTTCAATGCTGGGATTACAGACATGTTCTACCAAGTTCAGTTTTATGCAGTGCTGGGGACTGAACACAGGGCTTCATGTACACTGGTCAAGCACATAACCTACTGAGCTATGCAACTTTTGAAGAACCTCATCACTGATCTGAGTCATTTTGAGATCTAAAGACAGACATGTCTATACATAGGTTTGGGAATAATCATACGTACATGTGAAACATACACACACACACACACACACAGAAAGAGAGACAGAGACAGAGACAGAGAGTTTCCCCCTTCCACTGGAGATCTCCAGCAATTACTTGAAAAGATTCTCTCCAACCCTGTCACATGCAAGGGCTGAGACTCAGTCCTCAGTCTTGAATCAGATGAAAAAATAAAAAAATCTCATTGGATAAGCTTTGTAGTTGTAGGTGAGTTAGCCGAGTCCTTCATCCCTTTGTCAATGCCTGGAGCAGTGGTCGCATCGGAACCAGGTGACAGTGGCATATAGTAACTTGATTTTGAATTTCCCTTTCTAGATAAACATGTCCTCTCCATTCCCAGAGTGGAAGCACCTGGGAACAAGGACCACGCACACCACCACTTGACCTCCCGAGACTGAATGTTCACCACCTAACACAATATAAAGCCTCAACAAATACATCACAGTAATGTCAGGCAATAACGATAGGACCCAAAATAGTGCAAAAGAATCAGGTTTCCAGCAGCTTGGCATTTTTGTTTGCCAGATCTCAGATCCTATTAAAGATTTAGATGTCAGTGGCAGAAATATTTCTGTTTAAATATCTAAAGAGTGACTCCATTTGTTTCCCCCTACATTATTAATTTGATTGGTTTTAAAGTTATTGGCTGTGAGAGGCATTAGACAGACCACACACAGAAAAGAACTCCGTTCTCTCTGGGAAGTCACTCTGGCAGAACGGACAGGCACCTTCACACCATGTCTGGAAGCTGGGAGCATGCCTTACAGCTTGAGGAAGGAGAGGCGGCACTTCCTGTGCTGCTCCAAGTCATGGTGTGTGTGTGTGTGTGTGTGTGTAGCTGCTCCCATGACGGGCACTACAAAGCCCAGGATGAGCTGCCTTTCATTTTCTGTTCTCTTCTCTTGGACTCTTTGAGATAGCTAGAAAATCCCAATGTCCAGAAGGACAGAGGGACTAGGCAGGATTTGGTGCTATGTCAGATTCTGGCCTTGGATGGCCATACCCCAAAACAATCCATCTTGGGAACTTTCCCTTCTGTGTTTCAATCGCCTCGCCTGTAACACACATGAAGAGAGGGGACTACATAGATCCATGGCATAGACTTGGTAGCAGACAGCTCAGATTCTTGCCAATTCTCTTAGCCCAGGATGACTGGAAATACCAGCTAAGGGGTCTTTGTCTTTTGCTTAGAAAACATCTGGGCTGATATCCATGCAGCCTCTCCAGTCCTTTCAAGGTCACGATCACCAAAGGATGCTTTGGGCATGTTCAGACGGGGGAAAATCACAAATGTGTGTAGTACAAGGTAAATCTGTTAGGAAGAGTTCATATGCATTATCTCAAGTCTATACTCTAGGGGGGATGCAACCTAGGTTTGCTCAGGGTTGTACCATCAACCCTGAAGTATCTCAAGGGTGTCTAAGGGACCAACTTTCTAAAGGTCTACACTGATGAGGCCAGGACCTATGGACACAGGGATATGCAAGGGAGAGAAGAATGCAGCACAGCAAAGGAAGCAGGCCCCAAGCAGCAAGCAAGAAGAAAACTGCACACAGACCAGTTCAAGGGACCTAGATTAGATGATTTGAACTTTCAAAAGGAGGGAGAGAAGAGCTGATTACTAATTCTTCAGGGCGATGCATTTTTTTAAAAAGTCCTGTTTCTACATTTGCTGCCTCCCTAAATGGGTTATGAGAGCACCACAGGGACCCAGAGCCAAGCTGGGTGCTTTGCTGAACCTTTTTTGATCTAGACTTTACATCCCAGGGACTAAGGGCATGTATCCAATCCCAAGGATGCCTCCAAAAAGAGGGACCATAGATGTCAATGTGGGGAGACTGAGCTCAAGATTCAGAAAAAGGGAAGAAACCTGCTGAGATTTTTACTAAAGGAGATCCACAGACCCCTTAGGTGAGACTCCACGGATCCATAAACTCACACCGCTGTTCCCTTAGACAGAAGCTCAGCTATAACTTAGAAGAGCGGGCTGACTAAACCCTGAGGCCTCAGGTGCTAAGCTTCCACGGTGGACCACAAGGAAATGGGTGGCAGTGAGCCAGGCTGGGATTCTTGAATGGTACCTGCATGGCCCCAAAGCAGGTAAAATCTTTAAGGTGAAACCCTCCACCCTGCCAAAACACTTTTTAATTGCAAGAACCGGGCTATGGAGAGCAGCTGCGAAAGGAATCCAGAGCCTCAACCACCTGCTTCTTGGTCAGAGTTGAAGCTTTGACGCTAGTTTGGGAGCTGTGAACAACACTGCCGAGGCCAAACAGTAAAGGCCAGGAATTGGAGGCCAGATTGCCCAAAGTCACATCCTCGCTCTGTCCCTTGCTAGCTTTGGGGCCTCTGTCAAGTTGCAAAACCTCCCTCTAAAATGCACGTATTGTGACCACCTCCAAGGGTCTTCACGGATGTGGAAGGTCTGCAGAGCACAAGGAAGCCTGCCTGACACTGAGGAAACCATGTGTATACTTCACGGGACATCTGCACTGGCCTCTCTCTCACCCCCAACGATTTAAGGAAGAGACCGCCTTATTTGTCTACTGTCTTCATGCACAGTGCCTCAGCTGAGGCCCAGCAGACTCCCGATTAGTGTCTATACACTGAAGTGATGATGAAAAGTCAGAACGGGGCCGGCCCCCAACTCCTCACATTCACCCACACCATGTGCCTTCCATCTCCCAAGTAAGAACACCCCCTCCTCTCTGACTGACTCCATTCTCCCCACTGGTCATGGCTTAGTTCAGAACTAGCCTTAAGGGCATGTGTGTCTTAATTACCTGAAACTGTCAACTGGACACAGCCTCTAGTCACCTGAGAAGGAAGTCCCAATTGGGGGAGTTCCCCTTTGGCCTGTGGGCATGTCTATGGAGGACCGTCTTGATTATTGATGTAGGAGCACCCAGCCCACTATTGGCAATGTCGCCGACTGCACGAGTGGTCCTGGGTTCTGTAAGAAAGCTAGCTAAGCATGAGCTACGAGGGAGCCATCAGGAAGCGTTCCTCCATGGTTCCAGCTTTACTGCTTTGGCTTGGAGTTCCCTACAAGAAAGAACAGGACTTTCCTCAAGGATGGACTATGACCTGGAAGTACAAGCCAAATAAATACTTTCTTCTCCTAAACTGCTTTTGGTCAGAGTGTTTATCATAGTTACAGAAAGCAGAAGGTGGGGGACTGGAGAAATGACTCAGTGGTGAAGAGAACTGGCTGCTCTTGCAGAGGACCTGGGTTCAGTTCCCAGCACCCACATAGCAGCTAGCAACCATCCCTAACTCCAGTTCCAGGGGATCTGGCTCCCTCTTCTGACTTCCGACGGCATTGCATGACATGGATGCACTTACATGCATGCAGGCAATACACTCATACACACAAAATAAACATAATAAATAAGATATTTTTAAAAAGAAATCAGAAGGCACCAGAGTAAAGCCATAAAGGCAACACTTTACAACCAGAATACCTAGGTTTAAACCCCAGCTTTCCCACTACCCATCAGCCTTACTGCTTATCAAATACCACTTGGGTACATGCACTGTTGGATGATTTAGTGATGATCTCACTAAATCCTCAGTCGTGAGGATTAGAAAGGTCATTCTCATAACGCGGTTTAGAACCAAAGAAACCAAGGCTCATACAGGTGTGTGTGCCAAAGGTCACTTTCCAAGTCAACACATTCCTCTTGTTATGTTTGCTCCCAATGATTCCCTTTTGATAATACGTCCTTTGAAATTTTACTCTTGAGGTATGAAGAGTCAAATACACCCTGGTAGACCAGCGGCTAACTCAAGTTCAGCTTCTTTCAAGGACCCCCAGCTCTGGTCCTTGTGCCTGGCACAGAGCAGGTTCAAGAGACTCCACTAGAGAACCAACTCTTGATACCTGTCACCTTCCCCATACTCCAGACTCTGCCCCTGCTCAGTCTGGTCACATGGCACCCTGATACCGGAAGTCATCTCTCCATGCAGGAGGGGTGTGTGGGATGGGTCCTTCCTGGAACTGAGCTAAAGGGCAACCATTAGCCCATTTTGGGACATGAGCAACCCAACACTGGGAATCCTGTTCTCTATAACAGTCCAGCCCAAGACCCAGAACATTCCATTGCACAGGACGATGCAAGTACCCCACGCCATTGGCATCCATATGTGCCGTGGGACTGGATCAGGGAAACTCCTGCATGAGTTTCAAAAACACAGAATACTGGGACTGCCTCTGACACCCACTGACAAGGGAGAAACTAGGCTCATATGTACTAAGATGTGGCTGGCATCGCTGCCAGCCCCAATTCTCACATCCGTTGTAATGTACCTTAAAAAGACAGTCCCTATTTAGGACCTGCACAGCAGGCACCCCAATGCATCCCCACTCCTTGGCAGAGGAGATCAGAGACCCTGCCATTGCTTCTACACAGAAAACTGTTGCTAGGTTTATGTAAATGCCATGGAAACCAGAGCTGTAACACAAAGACTCGAAAAGAAGCAACTTAACATAAGGTCAACAAGCCCCCTGATGAAAAGTGTATATAGTGCTCAATCTTCAACACACAGCCAACTCTCTGTTTTCCTTCCTAACCCCTAGGCTAAAAAGGCTAATGAGATTCACAGACAACATATTAAATGATGGAATTCTCCACACAGCTCGATTTCTTTCTATAAATAATTTTAAAACCATTACCCAATGATGTATTGTAATAAAAGCGCTGACAGGGTCTTGCTCAACAAGTAATCGCCAGTGTTTTCGCACCTGGAGATGGAGAACTTTCTTATTATGTGCCCCTGGTGATTTTTAGGTGTTTCCATAAAGCTGTGCCATTATTTATAAGCCACGGGTTACTTCACTTCACTATAGGCTTCAATTAATGAAAACTTATTAAAAGATTCAGAGAAGTGAGGCAAACTATAGGGTGTGTGCCAGGCAGCCCTAATAGGGTGGAAGTCATTTTTTGTAAGTCATGTGAAGCCTAAGAGAGGGTGGCTTGATGCTAATCAAGGGACAGGATGCAAGCATCTTTGGAAATGGCATGATTTTATTTTAGGGATGACACTAGGCTACCTCCCACCCTACCCAAGTAGGGGCTATCTCTACTCCTGTCATGTCAGTCTGGCTGACCCAGCTTGGGGTTAGCCACATGCACTGGGTTCTCTGGACTGCCACAGCCTGAACTTCTGCTTCCAGCCATGGTGTGACCACCCTAGTGTCTACAGAGGCACTTCATGTCACATGTACACAGGACCCATACACTCACCATGCCTGTCAGTGGTCCCCTTCCCACCACAATAAGCAGAAGGTAAAGTGGGACACGAAGACACACTGTGACTTCAGGCCCCTCTCTAAGCTTCTGTGCTCCTGAATATGATCAACTAGAGCTCCCAATAGGACCTTCTCTAGAACCTCTAAAAGCCCATTTGCCTTTCCAACTGTATCTCAAATGCCCTGCCCCTGATTAGGAGCCTTCTGGGATAGCCATCGTGGAGTGGGATCACACCCTCAGCAAGTCCACAGAGAGGCCACTCCACTGCCCAGTTCTCTGGCCTGTCATTCTGGCCACTTTTATCTCTATTTCCCCCTGTAGGGCTGGATCCCTCATCCCCCTTGGCTGAACCGTGATTCACTGGCGTCTGTGACACCCGTGGAACTTGGCCCCAGCCCTGGGTGACTACTTCCCAGCACAGTCTAGGAAGAAAACCAGAGTGACCTCGGACATGTCACTTTCTCTCACCAAACCTCACTCTCCAAACTGTTAAAGGAAACAGCTTACATAAGAACTGCTAAGATTCCTATCAGCTTGAAATGTCTCTGAAAAGACAACACAACGCTGTGATATTCACAGCTGCTAACAACACCCTACCTGAGCCCAGGCAGGTCACAGGATAACAACTTGCTTTTAAATGGGCTTTTAAAGGGTATTGTGACAGGGGTGGGGGCTCATTTTCTCTGGACTTAAGTCTTCTTTAAATCATGACTGTGAGCTGAGCAATGGGCCATAGCTGCAAGAGGTAGTGTTGTCTTCTATCTTTCAAACAATACCTGTCTACTGATACATCTGAATAACACTTAAAATCATTAACCAGCACACTTCTCATCCTCTGAGAAAGTGATTGTAATTAAGGAGTCACATCACACTTAGGAATCAACTCAGTTTACAAAGAAAGATCGTTTGAAAAGAGCACAAGCGAGGTCAGTCCACTGTGGGGCCTGCATTCCAGATGACATGTGTTATTTAAATGGACATCAGAATCAAGCAGGTTCCGGGCTGCACTCTGATGCACTGATACTTGTATTCAACGTATACTGATCAAGTCAGGGAAGTGACATTTCCATCTAAGCATTCGATGCTTCTTTCTATTGAAAATCTTCACGACTCTCTTCTGGCTCCTGATAAAATACATCATAAAGGGGCTAGAAGGTAGCTCAGTGGTTAAGCACATGGGCTACTCTCGCAAAGGACCCAAGTTCTGTTCCCAGCACCCACTTGGCAGCTAACAGCCATTGATAAATTCAATTCCAGATGCCCTCTTCTGACCTCCATGGGTATTGCATGACCCAGGTGTAATTACACACATACAGGCAATACACTCATACACATAAAATAAAAATAAATATTTTTAAAGCATGATAAATATTATAAGCTATCATTGCTCTCCTGTGCTGCAGAAGTACTAAACTTCTTCCTCTTCTTTGCTATGTTTTGGTACCTATTGTACAATTTCCCTCAAGATCTCCCCTCCCTTCCTTGCCTCTAGTGACAGCTATTTTACACTACAAGATAAACTTTTTTAAGCTTCTGTATATAAAGGGAACATGTATTTGTTTTTTATGCCTGGATCCTTTCCTCTTAGCATAGTGTCTTTTCCAGTCACCTTCACACAAGTGATAGGGGTTCTTTCCTTTTCATAGCTGAGTAATATTTCACAAAACATATTTATTGCCTTATCTTTATCCAGCATTCTAGTGATACAGACATCAGTTGACTCCTTGTCTTGCCTCCTGTAAACATGGGAGCAGAGATCACTAACTAACTCTTTGCTATACTAACTCACAGGTGGCATCTCAGCCTGGACACGCTAATGACAATTTGGAGAGTATATAAGGAAACTAATGAATCTTATATTTTAACAGAAAAGGGATCTTTGCTATTAAGAGAAAGCATTCATTTATCTACACATGCCTCTTGAGCTAGAGAACAAACCTAGAAACATTTCTTTTGAAATATGTCTCTGCTGGCACTGGGATGATGTCTTGGTCAACAAAATTCTTGCTGTACAAGCACGAGTACCTGAGTTTGGGTCCCCAGCATTTATGTAAACACGAGGTATGGTGGCATGGACCTGTAATCCCTGTATTGGGAAGGCAGGCACAGGTGGATCCCTGGAGCTCATTGACCTACTGTCTAGCTGAATTGATGAGCTCCAGGTTCTGAGAGAGGCCCCACCTCAAAAATGTGGAGCGTCAAAGGAAGATACCCAATGTTGACCTTTGGCATACACACACATATGCATGTACCCTGCCTGCACATGCATGTATACTGACATAAACATGCACACACACATACACACAAAATATATCATTACACACACACACACACACACACATACACACACAAACTTACATGACTATAAAAGTACTTCCTTGAAGCATAAACCACAGAGACAGAAAAGTTGGGTTTCCAGACTGTGGGATAACGAAGTCACAAGTTCAGTTTTAAACTTGAGGAAAAGCACAGCACACCATTAGGAGCCACAAATACCCATTATTATAAACTAGTCTCTGCAACAGCTGCAAGTTCAGGAGCAGCCCTTTCATGGGGGATGAAACCATTTCCACATGCAGTTTTCTCTTCTTTTCTGATCCTTTTACAAGAATGTGCTGCATGTGTTTTGACTCTGTTTTGAAAAGAAGAAAGAGGAAGAGAGAGAGAAAGAGAGAGAGAGAGAGATCCTTGGGCTGTTTTCTCACCACCACCGTCCCATCACAGGCTTTTCCCTGATGATATCACTCCTTTGCTGAATCCCCTTCATCCCCGTGAGCACTTTTGAAGAAACAGAGAGAGAGGAGCGTGCTTCCAGATGACAGGGGCCATCAATGGCAGTTCACAGGGAGAGGATGGAGCCCCAAGAGGAGAGGTGCTCACAGTCTGCAGAGAAGAGACGGGCCTTCAGAAGGACGGCCCATCTCCAAGGAATTCACCAGATAAATTAAGCAAATGGAAGCCTGCTTCCCCCAGGACAGGTAAAAAAGCCCAAGCCAATGAACTCTTTGCCAGGGGGCATCCTGAGGCAGCATCTGGATATACATACTCATATTGTTGGTCCTTCCATCCTTTAGGGTCAGACAAGTGGACCCTGAAATTTTTTCTCAGTGCTGGAATTTTATAGCTCAAACTCAAAGAATCTTAGAAGGTAAGATTCAGATTCTTCATCTTGCCTCAAGTCTCCATCAGGAACAGGGTTGCATCATCTACAGTCTCTGAGACTTTAGAGGACTTCCCCCAATTTTCACATCTTTTAGAATCAGGAGGGCTGGGGAAATGGCTCAGCAGGCAAGAGCACTTGCTGCACAAGTATAAGAACCTGAGTTCAAATCTCCAGCACCCACATATTAAAAAAAAAACAAAACAGGAATTATTATGTGCACTTATAACCCTGGTGTTGTGAGGAGACAGAGGATCATGAGGAATCAGTGGCTGCCAGCCTACCTCCAGGTCTAGTGAGAGACCCTGTCATAAGGAAAGAAGTCAGAGGGTGATAGAGAAGAATACCCCACATCCTCAGCTGGCCTCCAAGTGCATTTATAGGCATGCAGACACACAAATAAATTAGTAAATAAATAGAATAAGAAAGAAAACCCATTAACTTCAGGGTGCATAACCTGTTTTAATACATAGTATTAATACATTTGTGTTTGCAATGATGAGTCACAAAAAAAGAAATTTTAATATCTTCTATCTAGGCAGGAAGGCACACACAAAGCTCAGGGCACACGCATTCCTGCTCCTGGGCTCTTCTGCGTATGCTGGCTGAGACCCCTGCTTCAACCTGCCTTTAACCAGTCTGTTCAGTCCCTATGCTCATCCTTTACCCTTTCTGTTCCTGCCCTGACTGCTCTGAACACCTCTCTCTCCTTGGTTTGAAATTCACCAGCAACCAGAGGCCACGCTACTATCTCGGACTAAGAAATTTCTTTCCCATGCACGTGATTCTTGCTTCTGCATGCTAAAATAAGACACAGAGGACCCACTGCTAAGACACAGAGATTAAAATCCATATGGCCTCAGCCTCACATTCAAACCTTCGACAAGCAGGTCTATCCCTCTACTCCACACGCTTACTGTCCCATATTGCCTGCCCTTCCGTTCCCTGTCCCACCCCTAAGGAGCCTGTGATGGTTTGAATAAAAATAACCCTCATAGACAAAATGTATTTGGACATTTTGTCCCTAGTTGGTGGCACTATTTGGGGAGGTCTCAGAAAGTGTGGCCATGCTTAAGGAAGCATGTCAGTTGGGGCGGGCTTAAAGAGTTCTTAAGCCTTGACAGATCTTGTCACTCTCTGCTTCCTGTGCCTGCTTGAAGATGCAAGGGCTTAGTTTCTGTGTCTATTATAGCCACCTCTGCCGCCATGCCTCCCCGCCATGATGGACTCTTGCCCCTTTGGAACTATAAGCTAAATAAACTTCTCTTTTTTATAAGTTCCCTTGGTCAGTGTTTCTATCACAGCAACAGCGAAGTGATTAATACAGAGCCTGAGCCAGAGACACTAGATACTCACTGTTATCCAATTATGTCTTAGGAATCTTCTAATTCCAGATCTTTGAAAAAGCTGCCTCTCATCCAGGGTGGCCTCTCCTCTTCATAGCTTCCTAACATAAGCCCTACCCATGCTAAAATCCTAGTTCAGATATAAAACCTTCCAAGAAGTCTTCCGATCCTTCTATCTAGAAAAGATCCTCCCAACTCCTTCATCTCAGCACTCCTCAGCATCCATCAGAAAGAGCCTTCTGCCAAGGGAATTGGTGGACCATGAAAGGTGATTTAATTGTGAATGATGCAATAAATATTCAAGAGAAAAGATCTTGGGCAAGGAGGGAGGGAAGGCAGATAACAAGCGGTGGTGCATGGGGCGCTGTGGAGCTCAGTTGCGCCGTTGGCATCATGGAGCTCCCTGGAGCTGGGAACCATGGGAGGCAGGAAAATGTGCACTTGAGTTAGCACCTGACAGAAGCCAGGGTGATGGCCCACCGGCTGCAGCAGACGCTGGACAGGTTAGGCTCCTCTGGAGTGATGTTTCTAGCCTGCCCTGCTCCATGCAAGAAGATTTGGGGCCATGTGTGAGAAAGGGTTACACTGCAGTGACTGGCTGGTCACCCACAGCTTCTGTCATAGTCTGCCTAGACTTACTCAGTCTCTAGCACCCAGCAGGATTTTGGACCATCACAGACACCAAACAAGTGCTTGCAAAGGGAAACCCTTTCTAAATGCTTTGAAGGTGGGGTCTGCCTTGTCTTTCCTGTGTGGCATGATAGACAGCCTGAAGATGAGAACTCACTCATACACGCTAACTCAAGAAGGCTGAGCGATTTACTATACCTTCTGAGATCAAGCCACATGAATTTAACTTCATTTTTATTTGCTATTCTATTTAATTCATGCATGCTAACTCATGCACAGATTACAGAGCAACCCCAGTTCTTGTGAAGTTTAGCAACGACTACAGTAAAGGGGTGAAATCACCTCTTAAGAAAATGTACCTATGTCCAGAGGAACAACCCAGGACTACTCTAAGATTCCAGGTCATTCTCTGAATTTCTAGTTTTTTTATAGCCTCTGGCTCCCATGTCTCCCGGATGTCACTGCTGTATCTGGGAAGTGAGAGGAGGATCTCCTAGGGGCTTTCAGTTACCTCATCCTATCCCCAAGCTTCCTTGTGACCATATCAATTGAAGGGTGCACTGAGAAATGGTCTAGGTGCCCAGTCTACCCCAGTCACACCCAGAGTCACAGACAAAGAACACTAACATGAGCCTGAGCAACAACATCAAGCCAAGGAGGGATAAAGCCAGGTTTACTAGCCAAGTTCAGAACGGACCAGATGTTCTGCATCATTGAGGCATCCGCCCTCCTAGAACACCAGACAGAGGTCACTCATCAGTCATTCATCTTTATGACAAGCTGTGGCGGCCAGCACATCCTTTCCAAGAAGTGCTGCTGGACAGTGAGGATGGAAGCAGGGTCACCATGCATGCCAAATCAGTCCCCACAGCCAACTGAGTCTCCATCCTGAACTAGAGCATCCCATTTGCCATCTTGCTCCAAGCAAGGGATCACAGCGACCCAACAGTGCATGTGTTGAAATTCGCCTGGGGAGAAGTACCCCATGGCCGTTTATTGAGACCTGGCTTCCCCGGGACCTAATGGAGAGACTGAGGATTTATGGGCATGACTCAGCTACACTACGCTTCAAGTTGCATGGCTTAAATAGTGCAGAGACTTGGCTTCTCCTCGTGGCTCTGTTCCCTGCTCATGACATCTTGAACAAATCACTTCTCTCCGAGTCCCAATTTTCCCTTGTAGGAAACAGGAGAATAACCTATAAGTTCTTCCCACTTTATGCCACATAGAGTCAATGCTAGAGGTCACTGCTAGGGTGATATAACATTTAATGTCAATATCATAAGGTGTTGCCATGTGGCTAAAGGAACTGCATTAATACTATTTTCCCCCAATTCACTGCTAGAGTGAAATGCTTCAGAAACATCACCCTAATGGAAAATATGTTTTTTATAGTTTTAACTAAAACAAGAAACCGGCAAAAGAGATAAAGGATTTGAACCTAGTTCTTCCAAAGAACTTGATTTTTATTCTATTCATATGAAAGAGTCACATAGGAATTACTCTGACCACCAGAGGGCTTTCCACACTGACAAAAAGCATTAAAAAGACAGAAGGTGGTGAAATTAAAAACATGGAAAGTTCTGCTGCATTATTGAGGTCTGGAAAGAACTGGGACTGAATTACAAAACACAACTAAAAAAAAAAAAAAACTTAGGATTTCCTGGATTTGATGCATTTCTCTGAACACATAAAGAAGAGTTGCCATTCCTCCTAAATATCAGAAAACATCCAAGGAGTTTGAAGACTATGAAACTGAAAGAAATTTCAAACGATCAATTACAGTTTCAGTCCTGTTGCTCAGTTACTATTCCTAGCATGCTAAAGACTTTCTTCATCCTTTGGCTTATTCAATTACAATTCAGAAGTTTCACAGTGCAATGTCACATTCTTAACACATAGGCATGAGACAGTCAGTGCTGCTGAGCCCTTGCCATGGGACACACTTGTTTCAGCATCTTATGTATATTAAGTTGTTTAATTCTCATTCAAAATGGTCCTAGGAGAGAGAGATACTTTTATTAACCCTAGCATCTCTGTTTTACATATCATGGGACTATGGCAAAAAGAGAACAGGAAATTTGCCCAAAGTCAAGTACTTAGTAATTGCTTTTAAAAAATGAATAAAAGAAAGAAAGGGATAGAAAAGGAAATCTGGAATAAATTATTCATTTATTATAATTGAACTCGTGCTGATTACTGAAAAATATCATAGAAAAAAGACCCATTGTGCATCACAATGTACATATGAAATATAATAACTAGTCATGATATTTCATGGCTATAATCCCAGCACTCATATGGCAAAGGTATAAACCTCACCACAAATTCAAGACCAGCTGATCAACACATCAAGTTCCAGGTCAGCCAGGGCTACCTACCATAGTGAGACCTTGTCTCAAAAATAAAACAAAACAAAACAAAAAAAAAAACACCCAAGACTTGTATATCAATGTTTATTGATGTTCTACTCACAACACCAAGAAAATGCAGTCAGTCTAGATGTCTATCAACAGAGGAATGCATAAGGAAAACGTGTTCCATACACACAATGGAATTTTTGTTCCCTTTTTTTTCTGTAAAGAAAAGTGAAAATTTGCAAGACAATGAATTGAACTGGAAAACACTAAATTGAAGTAATAATCTAGGCTCAGAAAGATAGTGCCACGTGTTCACGTGTGGATTTTATATGTGGATCTTAGCATCTAATTTTTATATAAGTGTCTTTATGTGGGAGTGAGTGTGTACAGAGGCCAAAAAAAAAAAATCAGAAAGGGGCCGGAGGGGATTAAAAAAGAGGCTTTATGGAGAAGGATGGGAGGGTAATAGAGCGGACAAGATATGAAAGTGTAGGGGAAATACGACAGTGGAAGGGTTTAAGTAGAGATGGGGGACAGGAAGTAGAAAGGAAAGGAGGGGAAGTGGATCAAAGCCAAGTATGGGAGAAAATGCCACTTTAAGAATAAAATAAAAACCGGGGGAAAAAAGAAACGAAAAGCTGCGGTGCGGCTCGGTGTTAAGATCACTTACTAGAACGTATGATTTCTAGTTCAGTCCCTGGCACCCTGGAAGCGAAGGGTGAAGGGAGAGAGGGAAAGGAAGGCGAGGTGGGGAGCGATAATTAGCAAAAGGTACATTATTTGGGCCTTCAACGTCCTCCATAACGTCTCAGAAAGTAGTTTCGAACCCCCAGGGTCTTGATAAGAACGGGCTTCAGGGTGAACAAAAAGACGCAAAGGAATCCCTCATCGGCCCACAGCTGCTGAAGACTTCCATTTGTTTCTGATTTATGAATCAGGAGTCTTTGTATCCAATTTCATTTGGAAGAAAACGTTCTAGTAACATAAAACTGTAAATCCGCCATCTCATCAAACATTTCAGGAGACACACATGCAAAGAAATTCCCCCTTTGGGTTGCACGGGAGTTTGAATGAGAAGTATCCCCGGTAGACTCCATGTATTTGAACACTTGGTTAGTCAGTGTTTGGAGCTGGGTAATGCGGTCATAGAACCTTTAGGAGATGCAGCCTCGCTGAAGGAATCACATCACTGTGGTGGGGTTTGAAAGTTCACAGCCTTGTCCCACTTGCAAGTTGCTTTCTCTACTTCCTTGTATGTGCTTGATGTGAGCTCTCCATTTCCTGCTCCAGCCACCTCTGCTGTCACACCTCCTCATCACGATGGACTCTTGCCCCTCTGGAACCATAAGCCAAATGAACTCTTCCTTCTGTGAGTTGCCTTGTCACGGTGTTTTATCACAACAGAAAAGAAACTAACACAGTTTGTCTTCTTGTGAGCATCTTTTCCAGCACACACTATACTGCAGTGAGCTACTTTCACTGATGCAGTTGCCTTACCACATGGCAGCACTCCCTGAGACCAGGAATAGCATCCTCTTTTAATCTTTGTGGCCTCAACTCCTAGCCCAAGCCTTAACCCTGAATAAAACATTCAAGGACTATTTTGTAGGAGAAATGAAGGTTTAAACTACTAGTTAAGATAAAGCCTGAGATACATGGGAAAAAGTCACTTCCTGACATTCTACAGTTTTCCCCAGTAGAGTGAGTCATGCACTAACAGTTAACAGAAAACCTGTCAAAATATTAATATTCCTCCCAAAGCACAGGATGGCCACAGGACCATACCATTATTACTTTCCTAGTCAGATGATGATTCCTCTGACTCATGGCCCCAGTGGTACATGGTTCTAGAAACATCCTCCTCACTTAAAATTTGCCTCCTTCCCCTGCCCTCCCCCCCAGGAGTCAGACTCACCTCTACTGCTCAGAACCAGCAGGTAGCTAGTTGAGGGACTCTGACCCTGAGTACAACGGGGTTCACACCTGTCAACCTAGTTTGCAAACTCTAAGGAGGGTCAAGTGAGAGGAGTCCCTGCTCCCCGGGAGACTTCTTCTGAAATCCAAGTTCTTGCCAAGTTTGAGCTTTGGAAAGAGGACTCAGGCCCCGGCAGGGATCCTGCTTTCCCTTGCACTGTGCTTTGTAAACGTCTGACCAGGTGGGAGGTGTGGATCTCGCCATCAGCTCCATATGCACACTGCTGTAAAGTAACTAACGTAACAGCACAGTACCAGGCAATCAGTCTTTAATGTCAGCCATAACCTTCATAAATGGGTTTGTAACGAGAACCCCTTGTTTGTCACAGGGAAGGTATGATTGATACGGCCTAGAAGTGAAATGAAGCCACGGTGACCATCTCAATAACATGAACAGCTGCCAAATATTCATTTAGCAGAATGAGTTTAGAAAACTTTGAGCAGATTGCTTTCACAAGGCTGCCTTCAACAAAAGGAAACATAATTAACGAGCTAATATCAGCATGTGTCTGGCTAAGCTAATGAATATCAAATTACACAGAAACTTGTATAAATCATCATTACCCTGAATTTTAATTGAACTTGCAATTAAACATGACAAATTTTATATACACTAAACCTTTAATTTATACTTTCAAATAAGGAATAATTTATCATTTTTAGTATTTCATAGTTAATTTCCCAATATGTGCACTTCTAATTAACAAGGACAGACAGGCATTTAAAAAACACACACACTCTCCCTCCTATGGCTTCGTTCATAACAATAATCTTTCCTTTTGTATGCATTATAAAGTCCTGTGTCCAGGAGTCGGAATGCCAAGGAACCTACTTGCATACACAAGCAAGGAGCTTCAGGAGACAGAATCAGAGAACACGACTGCCCATCTTCTTATCTACCTCCTGGAAAGGGCTGAATTAAAAGGGCACTTCTGAGCTCTGCAACCGGGCCCAGGCATCGCAGCGACCAGCACAACCTTGCAGCCCCAGCTCTAGTTCTGTGCAGCACTGGGCCTCCCTGGCTAGACAAGCAAGACAGCTTACATTTCAAAGAGGCACCACCTTGGAAACAAACTGCCTTGCTCCAGAGTTACTGCCAGGCCTGTTTGTTTTACCTGGCCAGCCGGTAATGAGCGTGCTCCATAGAAGGATTTGTATTTTATTATTATAATTACGCCACCATTATAAACATACCTCGAGCAACCTCAGCATAAAAGGCAGGGAGTGCTATTAAAACATACATATAAACACACGGGAAACAAGACCGGATTGTAAAAGAGCTGCAACAGAAACTAATTGGGTTTGCTTTTGTCCTTAATCCCAGCCTATTAATATGGAAAGCGGTGTGATCCAGTTCCTTGCATGCTGGGTACAGACACTTCCATACCTAGTTAGGTCTCTAATTGCCTGTGTGACCACAAGCAAGATGCCTCACCTCTCTGTGCCTGGGTGTTTGTGGGGAGGAGGTGAACAAATGGAGATAATTCTGCTTGTTTTAAATGTGCAAAAAATAATCTGAGGAAAAAAATACTATCAACTATAATAGCATCATCATTTTCTAGTTCTGGGGGAAAAGACAAGCTAACACATTTGAAGATGCTTAAGCAAATGCCATGTTTTTTAAAAGGCAACATTCATAGGACATACGAGCAATATAAGTCCTATTTTCCCATTTGATAAGTGAAAGAGGTGAGACAGATATTATTATCACCATTTGAAAGATGAGAAAATGGAGGTGCTGAGAGTCCAGGTCTTCGAGCATCCAGAATGAGACTTTTCTAACCCTGCTACATTGGAAGAGGCTGGGGAGTACATGACAAGATCAGAGAATTCAGGATTAGGGGATCACAATGACGTGCCCTGGGTGACCAACCCTTCTATACCTGCCTTCACCTAACAGATGAATAGCTCAGGATGTCTGAGGCCTAGAGAGGACCAAAGAGCCACTTCTAAGAGCAAAGCAAAGGCCACAGCACAGACACTATGTATGCATGGGCATTCCAGTAGACACTCATCAGCTGGATTAAAGAAGGCAGGACGAGACAGGGCCATTCTTGATATCCCCTTCCATGGCAAACGAAAGGCTCTAGAAGTGAGCTAGAATCTAGAGGGGGTACGGGAGGGATGCTGAGAATGAAGAGTCTTTCTAATAAAAATTAGTTCCCACTTCATATTGCAAATTTTCATTTTCTTCTTAAGGTCCCCTTACCAATAGAAACCGAAAAGAGGCAGGAGAGAGTTGGGAAGTTTAATGCATTTTTCTGGAAAATAGTGCTTGTCCCTGCCTATGAAGCAAAGGGACAAATATTTTCACACATTATCAGATAGCCCAGTGAAACAGCCTCCACCAGAATTTACAACTGAAGGCTACCAGAATTTACAACTTGCGAAACCGTGCCTGTCCGCATTTCTCATTATGCTCTGCGGCTGCAGACAGTGTGCGCACTCTCCTCGCCCCTCTCTCCCCCGTCTCTCCTCCCTCCACCATCTCACTACTTCCTAGTTAAACCCTGTCTCAAGTTATCAACACCCTCTGGAGAGATAAGGCTCCTCTCACTTACAAGCTGTCACTAATAATCGAACTTTCAAGTCTCCATCTCTAAGAGAGACTCCCCGAGCCACGCAGGTCACAAGAATTAACTGCCAGCAGTCCTTCCAGAAAACTCGGCTCATCAATCTATAGCCTTCTCGTCATAATTAGAATAACGGCTTTGAAAATTTGGGCTGATGTTGACTTGGTCTCAGGCCGCAAAGAGCGCTGATTAAAATCTTGGTGTGAAAGTTAATGATAAGTGCTGGTGGCGTTGCCGTGGAGACGGGACAAACAATTCCCTCGCTGTGACATTTTCAATGTCCTGGAGAAGAAAAACTGTCCTCTTTAGTGTGGCAGCGTATGAAGCTTATTTATGGCTACAGGGCTTGGTGGATTGATGACTGTCGTAACATACTGTCAAATCCTTTACTGACACATTCATTTTTTTGGAGCCCCTGGTGCAGCAGAAATAAAATAAAATAATAAAAACAAAACCAGGGGAGAATTCTCCAGCAGAGCACAAACGGCCACCAGTGGACATGTATGGCACTGACGGACCTCAGAATTAATGGATAGAAAGACTTCATAGCTCGACCATCAAGGAGAGACGGACACTGGAAATTGCTGTGTAAGACAGAACTCTGCTGTGCCAGCCTGATTATGCTAGGAATGCTCATCCAAAGTGAGCTATTTGTAAACATCAACACCGGCAACTACAAACAAGCTTGGGACTCCTTGCCCATCTTAGGGGACAATGTCTTAGATATCTAAGGAAGACATTTTGGAAAATTCTCCGAGGGTCTGGAGAGATGGCTTAGTGGGTAGGAGCACTTGCTGCTCTTGCAGAGGACCTGCATTTCGTTTTCCGCAGCCACATGGTGGCTCACAACCACCTAAAACTCAAATTTCAGCAAATCCAGCACCCACTTCTGGTCTTCATAGGCTTCTGCACACATAAACTCAATCAGGGATACACACATAAAAAAATAAATAAATAAATAAATAAATAAATAAATAAAAGCTTTTTTACAAAAAGATTCCTCTGACTAAGAAGATAGACCAATCCAGCTCTCTGTCTCCTGTCTAGAGCATCTCACCCACTATCAGGTACTCACAGGTACCACAGAGTGATATTTATCTCTATGATGGGCAGCTTGAAAGTCTTCAGAACTTTACATTGACCAACCCTGTTGTTCTCTATTGTAATACACAAAGCAAGTATCATGATCCTCATTATATACATATGGAAGCTGAGAACAGTTGAATCTTACATTTGCTTCCCCAAGGGACACAATCTTTATTTGTCCCTTGGTTGAATAAGGACCTTGCAACCTAAATCTATAACTAGTCACTAATTCCCAGCAGGCTTGCAACCTCACAAGTTCCAAGTTGCTTTAATGCGGGATCTTTTAGATGCTCTGGGCTGGCACACAGAAGTAGTTGTAATTCTGTAGCAGATAAAAGAACTCCTGGCAAAGGCAGGGAGTCCATAAAGACTTCAGGCTTGGGCATCTTTCTAGTTCCTTTCATTCAAGGATCCTAGTCATCATCATTATTATTGTTGTTGTTATTATTAATAATGATAATGAAATAAACTATGCAAATGTGGGGAATGGCTTTAGCCTTAAAACTCAGGCAGTAATGTGGTAATTTATCCAATAATAGAATCACAAAGTGATTTTATTTGCTTTTATGGCTCCTTTCTTTCAGAGGAGCTGGGCATCAATAATGGCGATAGTAATGAAATCAACTATGCAAATGTGGAAATCGTTTTTGTTCTAATGTACCAATTTAGCCAGCAAAGGAAATTCAACATAGTCTGATGGGCTTCCCAACACCCGGGAGCCAGAACTGCGAGGCTGGTCTGTACTCGGTTGCCTACATGGCAGAATTTATTTGCTAAGAGCAAGGTCCTGCTAAAATCTCCTCCATGAGAACCAAAACTTCACATCCATGGTGAAAGTTTTAGGAAAAGCCTTTAATGTCTTGGAAAGAGAAGAATTTCAGCATGGGAATAAGATACATCTTTTTTCTTTTCGGGAATAAGATACATCTTTTTTCTTTTCTTTATTAAGATAGGTTCTCATATAGCTGAACTGTGTAGCTGAGGATGACCTTGAACCTCTGATTCTACTCTGCCTCTACTTCTCAAGTGCTTGAATTATAAGAGTGTGTCACCACACCTGGTTTATGCAGTGCTATGACTTGAAACCAGGGCTTTGGAAAGACCAAGAAGACACTCTGCCAATTGAGACAAACTCTTTGCCTAAGAGGTGTTAATTTTAACACACTTCATTTTCTAGGGAGAAGTTCCACAAGGGGACCCTTTGGGGCCAGGCCTTTTCACTATAACCCTAGGAGGGATTCTGTAGAACCATGCCCTTTGCTTACTAAGATTCTCTATTTAATCTGTCCTGCTCTGGATTCATTGGATGTATTTCTGTATTGTCACTGGGAGAGTGAAAGGGACCCAGGGAAACTTCCTGTAGCTACAATGGGAGCCAAGAAGTTTACTTCTAAACCTTGGGTTTGCACTCCTCATCATACTCACCTACTGAATTGCTGACCCTGGTCACCATGATAGAATGCCAGGAATGCTATGTAAACTGGAACTTTGAAGAAATTTCTACACAGTCTTCATTAGAAAAGTCTATGAGACCCTTGAAGGCAGAGGCCTTAGTTTATTTCTTCTGTGTGTTTCTGGCTCTTGGCCCAATAAGTGTTGAGCAAGGAAGTCAGGAAGAGGTGAACAAAACAGAAGCCAACTTCAGTGAATGAGTATTCTAGATGGACATGCTTAAATGCTCAAAAGCAAAGAATAGGCTCTGAGATCCAGGCAACCAGAGCCTCCACTCTCACACAAGTGCTTTAGATGGCCTCACACTGGTCCCCCAGGGCTATGGGATAAAGAATCCAAAGCCCTGCGGCCCTTCCACTGTAGATCCTATTCCAAAGCTAATAAACCATGATGCAGGGAAACAGGTCTAAACATGTCCTTCTCAAATCATTCAGAGTTCCAGAACCTGCAAAGACCTCTTGCCTGGTCCTGCCTCCCAATAGTGCAAGGTGCCACCAAAGCATGCATCCCAGGGGAAGTCACATAGCAGTTGCAAGTAGGTGGTGACTACAAAAGCTCCACAGGCATGTATGTGGAAAATGAAAGTGGAGACTGGAGTTTGGATCAGAAATATAAGGAAAGGAAACCTCAGGTAAGGGGTCTCACCTGGACTCTAGCACTGAACCACATCAACATCAAGGCTGGGCCTGTGTATGATCTCTGCTCCCACCCTCTACTTGAGTTTACCTGCTGTCCGTTTAGACTCAAACCCTGAGGCTTGAGAGGGAAATATCATAGGTGTGACCTAAGAAAACCCAATGACATTCTCATTCTTCCACAGGTTGATGCCAGAGTGGGAAGAAGAGGGGACCCCCATGCAGAAACCCAGGATTCCAAAACAGATGGGCGATACGTAAATAAATAAATAAAAAGGAAGCTCCAGCAGTCAGTTCTAATTAATCCATGGCAATGAGCTTCTCTTGTTCTATTAGTAACCATTACAGCAACGCATTCCCCAGCAAACTACCAGAAGCTTTCATTAGAATCATTAACATAATTTGATAACTGATGGCATTTGATTTCTGACTTTTGCACTTTAACTCAAAGCTTGGTGCAAGATGTAATCTCATTGATTAGTGGGGATGGGGGTGTGTGTATTGTGTGTTTCCCCGATGAGCACTCGCATGACATTTCTTTGTTAACTGTAATTAATGCTCGAATTTGTCACAAGTTGTATTCTTTGGGAAAGCAGTTGTGATGATAAAAGATGTGACAGAGACACACACATGTCTCCTTATCCAGAATGGCTTCATCCTCATTTAGACTCGGGTAGGGGAAATAAATGAAATAAGTCAAGCATGGATTTGTTTTCACAGTCAGGATGGATTGTTTAAAGTGATGCCTTTTGGAAAAACCAATGCAATTAGCTTTCTCAAAGAGAGAGAGAGAGAGAGAGAGAGAGAGAGAGAGAAAGAGAGAGAGAGAGATCATTAAGGCATGAATAAAACCCAAAGAGACAGGAAATCTGAACTAAGGTTGAAGGAACCGGGTTGTAAATAGGTACTGAAGACACAGGCTATTCCCAGGCTTCTAGGGTTCAAGGTGACTCTGTTCAGTTAGAAGCTCATGCTGGATCTCTCTCCCTCTGGCTCCAGGAAAGATATTTTCCAAGAAAAACAAGTTCTCATTAAGATTCAGGATCAGTTACTGGGGAGATGGCTCAGAGGGTAAAGCACTAACTATGCAAGCATGAGGACCTGAGTTCAGGTCCCCATTAGTCACATAAAACCAGGCATGGTGGTAGAGATACGTAATCCCCACATTCCTATGGAGAGACAGGAACTGGAGACAGGAGAGAGGAGGTTTGTGGGCCAGCTAGCCTGGCATACAAAGCAGCAATGACACCCTGTGTCAAACAAGATGGAAAGCTAGAACTAACATCCAAGGTTCTCCTCTCACACACGCACACACACACACACACACACACACACACGATTCAGGATGAAACTGGAGCATTTGTGCAGTCCTTTTGGCCTGACAGAAATGCCCACTGTGGATTGAGGCCCACATGTGTGCATGAACCCCTGGGGTAGCAGGCACAGCATGAGAGGGCTACACTGTTCACTCAGGGCCCGAAGGGCCCAAGCCAGGTTCTTCTTTTTCAGACCCTTGCCTCTTTCCTTCCAGCCAGGCTTCAAAGGGGCTTCCTCAGTTGTGGACTAATGGCCTGCATTTATTTTAAAGAGGCTATTTTGATCCTCAAGAAGTAAGTACTTAGGAGAGCCGGGAACCATAAACACCTCCCTTTTCAAAAATTTGTTTCCTTTTTCCCAGGCTGTAATTTAACTCTGACTGGCACCATTCAAATCAAGTGTTCCCAGCACAGACTGCCACCAAGTCAGACCCAACTTGGAGCATAGTTTTACGACCCAGCTAGAAATCCCTTAAAACAAGGTTTTCAGAGGGAAACGTTTGACAGACTTAACTCTCTCATGGTGCAAATATGCCACGATGACATAGCAATTAGTTATTCAAAATACACGAAAGGATTACAAATGTTTGCAAGTCATTTCATAAATATGCCCCCTTTTGGTATACAATCAGTAATTATATCATTCTTACTCAACTGTAAACTTCCTGGCTATGATTTATATCTCATTGAAATCAACACAAAAGTATTTGTTTTCTCAAAGGAAGAGCCTGGCTCTAATCTCCCAGGCTCACACACATCAAAGCTAGCGAACTACTGCTCTTCCTCACCAGAGTAAATAACATCATCCACAAGCACACATGCAAATGAAGACAGAAGGGTCTGTCAAGAAGCATTTTTCTTCTGGGTCTGATGTGGATTTGCAAAGTGCTCCCCAAAGAACACTCCTAGACTGGAATGGAATGAATTCGAGAGGAAGATGAAGCCCATGACGATTTTTCTAGATCCCGTCCTCATTCCCACAGACTGTTTTAGAGAAATTGCAAACTGGAGTTAGACTGGGTACCAAACCCTGGATGGATGGATGGATGGATGGATGGATGGATGGATGGATGGATGTTTCATTCATCTGTTACCTATTCCATCACTAAATCCAGGAGGTTGTAGTCACTGCCCATTGTTAGAAAGGCCAAGGAGAAAAGAAGGCATCCCAGGTGTGATGGATGGCCTTAACTGCTATACCCAAAGTACTGGGTTGTGACTTGACATGCAGCAACCACTCAATACCTGCCAGGGAATCAGTTGCACAGATTAACAAAACAGATGGGTTTGTATTGGTACTTCTACCATTAAGATGGGATCCACGGAATGCTTTCTAATACTAGCACATTTGTAGAATTTGAAGGAGCATCTATACGTATGTGTGTGTGTACGTATTTGTGCAGGTTCACATACACATCTGTGTACATGCTTATGGAGGTGAAAAGTCAACTTATAGGTGCCATGCCTTAGGTCCCAACCATCTTGTTTTTTGAGACAAGGTCTCTTCACTGGCCTGGTGAACATCAATTTACCTAGGCTGACTGGCCAGTGATCCCTAGGATCTGCCTGTCTCTACTCACCCCAGGACTGGGATTTTAAGCATTTATCACCACCCTGACTTTTTTACATAGGTTCCTGAGACTGAACTCAAGTCTTCATGTTTGTGTGGTAAGCAGTTTACTAAACAAGCCATCTCCACAGCCCTTAATCATTGTTGTTTTTGTATATAATGCTAGGTATAACTCTGTTCAGAACTCAGCGTATTTCATGGATATGGTTCATTCCAAAATCTGTCTCCTCTCCTGGAGGCATGTGCACTGAAGATTCTGAAGCCAATTTGGTAAAAGTATCTCTTCTAGAAAATTCAGCACCATTTTGCTTTGTTTTGTTTTGTTTTTTTTTTTGAGAGTTGGAACTCTTGAAATATCAACCTATATCCACAAATCAGACCTTACTCAATGTCCTCTTTGCACAGAATATTTTACTGCAAATGAGAAGTTAAAGCATTCCAGATCTGAATCACACTAAAGGCCAAGCTGTAGGAGGTCATGACATGGTGTTTACCTCTGTGTAACTAATGCCTAGTATAGGGCCAGCCATCTAGTATGTTCTCAGAAACACAACACCCGTGTTAAAAATCGCATGGATGGGTGATTTTAGCATTTCTGAAATGTCAACATTTCCGAAAGTATTTGGAAAAATCCCGCCACAATGCTTGCTTTTCAAAGTTAAAAGGTCTAGACCCAAAGAGTCCTGTTTAAGATAAAAATGTGCTCAGGCAAAGCCTAGAAGTAAATTGCATCCTTAAGTTATCTCCAAGTAATTCTTTTAATTGGCGTATATTTTCCCATAGAGTGTGGCCAGACTTCCCAATGACCCACAAACCTTTCTGTCCTACACATTTCTTATATTTGGAATAATGGTTTTCTTGGTTGGGGCATCTCCTCATTACATGTGGTCTTATGGCAGAGTTTCTCTCCTCAAGGTCAAGGAGCAGTCAGAGCACCCAGATCCTCCCTCCCCTTAGCATTCAAAGCGTTGGCAAGTTCTTCAACCCAGTTCTTTGAAGTTTCCCATCTGACTTGACATTAGGAATAAGGGAGACAAAGGCAGGGACTGGAGAAAAGGCAATTTCAATAGAGCTGAGGTGACTGTTTCCATAAAGTTGTCTTTTATCTTGTGGGGTCTTCCGGGCTGTTTTGGTAGATTCCCTTCCTCTCACCAGCATCCTCAACCCCAAGTCAGTTATGACAACCTCTAACAGCTTCTTTACGGGCTGGGCTCTGGGGCTGTTTGTTGGTTTGAGTGTTATGAAAGAAACAACGTCTTCCCCTCCCCCTTCCTCCTCCTTCTCCCTCTGCCCTTTGTGAGTGTGTGAGTCTGTGTGTGTGTGTGTGTGTGTGTGTGTGTTTTGGTTCTGGTTTTTTTTTGTTTACTGGTTAGTTGGTTGGTTGGTTGGTACTGGCAATTGAACCCAGGTCATCACACACATGAGGTATGCACTCTACCACTGAACTATACCCTCAGTCCTGCAAGAAGCATTTTATTTACTTGCAACCAAGAATGTTTATTGGGATACAGATGGACTTAGTTAAAGTGGCAAACATTTGCCTTGCAAAATAGTAGAAAGAAATACTATAGCAAAACTAGTAAAATATGAGCATCCATAAAATTAACCAAGAAGGAATCTTGTTTTTTCTTAAATATGAATGTTTGATTATAGGTGATTTTGATCAGAAATAGATGGTCCCTAGAAGATCCTTTATTCTGCCTCAAATGACTCACAGATAAATGTCTGTCATTTCAGTCTCAGTTTCCCCAGCCTTAAAACAAAATAACTCATTAGACAATCCATAACCTTACTCAAATCTCTAGCATAGTGTAAAACTTGTAAGGATTTGGTGAAGACAAGGAAGAAATGCATTAGGCCTAGAAGGCCTTCTCCAGGCTCACTTCTTGGTCAACTCGGAAATTGCAAAGGATCCCTAATCTCCTATCCACACTCTCCTCAAACATCATAGGAACAAGTCTTAGCATGATGTCTCTAACTTCCTTAAGGTTACTGACCCTAGACTATGATCCTGATTAGGAATCAAAATGCAAGAAGGCCTAATTAACTTTGTCATTAAATCAAACTCTTCAACTTAACCTTTGATTCTAGGGAAAGAACTGTTGATAGAAAATTCTACTCCTCACTAGAGAGCCATTCCCTGTTCTAAGAGGTGTACACTGAAACCTCTTCTTACCCAAAATGTACAGCTAAGTATTTTTCTTCCACACGGCAGGAGGCTGGCCACTGGTTCAGAGCAGGCCTGGGTATGTGCTACTGTTGAATACATTTCAGCTTTTCTACGGTAAGACCTTAATTTCAGAGATTTATAACCAGTGTAAATCTGTCCTGAACAGAAGGCTGACACAAAATTACTTTGCCCAGTAGCAATTTTTTAAAGTTTTGAACTAAGTGCCTTTTATTCAACTTTACAACCAAAAGAAGAACCAATTAAGCAGAGCACAGCACCTCTCGATTTGCCTCTGGACTACAAACACTGTCACACTCACACATATGAGTGTGCCCACATGCACACCAAGGCATGCTCCCAAAGTTAGCATTGTTATCTCTTTGATCTTCAGAAGCTGAGTCCATGCCTCATGTGAGTCTGGATAAATATTCAAGGAGGAAATTAGAGAAGGAAAGCCAGAGCCCAGAGTCATCCCGGAAGTCGACAGTCTGGACTCTTAACTGGAAACTTCCCCTACATATGACAGTCCAGCTTCATGACCACTTCACTCAGTGAGTTTTGGGGAGCAGCTGCAACTATTTATGAGATACATAAATGGGATCCAACTAAGAAGACAATGTGAGCCCACAGGTCCCTGTCACACACCCAGGGAACCACCATCAAAAGAAAAAGAGAACTTTGAAACAGTCAATAACCAACCCAGCCCCAGTGTGCAGGTGCTTTTCTAAGTAGTTTATACATATTAATTTATATAATGCTCATCGCAAGCCCACAAAGTAGGCAATACCTAACCCAGAGTGAGGACTTGATCAATGTGCATTTTATTGGTAGTGATGTTTTAGGGAACTATTTGGTCTTAATTAATCTTTGTTCCTAGGTAATATCTGCTTCAATCTCTCCAACATGGGACAGTCAGATACATCTTAAAACATTACTTTCCTTGGGATATTTACCAGATCAGGGTCTGCATATTATCCTGTAAAGTAAAGCACACACTGAGAGTCAGGCCAGTCAAGAAGGGTGACGGCCAAGCATTGCCTCGTAGCTTTCAGAGAGCTGCCCTTGTCCACTGCAGCTCCATTGTCCTTGAAGCAAACCCTTCCTCCAGACCAGGAAACAGCTCTTATCTCCTCGAGATCCCGGATCTTTCCCATGCCATGATTCCCACCTCCATCTATGCACCAAGGCCCCACCCAAGCTTCCAAAGTAGTCGGTTCTTCTGAGATTTCAGCATGTCCTATGACCATCCAGAGAACTTTTCAGCACAGAGATGCTCAATGGGTTAGGGCTCATGTGTGATAGTTTTTGAGGACTTTCCAGGAGATTCCAACAAGTGGAAGGTTCAGAAGTCCTTGTGTGGCCTGCAAGCTCTGATACCTCTGCTTTCAAATTAACACTAGAAGCTTTTCTGTTATTGACATCTTGAAGCATATCTTGCCTCTTCCACTAGAAAAGAAATTCTAAAGTTAAGAGATACATTAATCTGTTTATACATTCCAGGTCAATAACATGTTCCTCACCTCAGTTCCTTCCCAAGGGGGCTTGGCTTCTGTCAAACACACACACACACACACACACACACACACACACACACACACACACACACATACATATATTTATCACACATGTATGTGTTGGGGCAGGCATGCACACATGCTACAGCAGGCATGTAGAAGGTTGAGAACAACTTGTTGGGAGTCAGTTCTTTCCTACAATGTAGATTCCTGGGATTGAACTTAGGTCATCAGGCTTGGCAGCAAATATCTTTACCAGCTGAGCCTCTCATTAAATATAATTCCACAACAGGTAGAGATGAATGACAAATAGATTGATACCCTCTTTATGCCTAATGCCCACTGAACATACTATTCATGGGTTCAATTGGCAGGTGATGGCTGCTCGGTACCTACTGAACGACCCTTTGCAAAGCTAAGTCACTATGAAGAAGTCACTGTGCACACTCAACATGCACATTGTCCAAATGGCATCACTACTGATACAGCTATCTCAGGAGGTCCACCCAATGAATCTTTATCAAGAACCGCTGAGCAGGGCACTAAAAGCCATTGACTTTCTAGCAGTGCAATTGGTGGTGGCTGGTTCATTTTTATGGGGCATCTATGACATCTAACCATCATTCCAGTCTGCCCTGCTCGGTTCGCCCCCAGCAGAGCTTCACTTTGTCAACCACAGTTCACCAAACGGGACTCTGAGTGGAGGCAAAGGGGCAGTCTGGTTAGATCAGCTTCTTATTTTAGATACCCCTGAGTCTTTACAAATGAACAATGTTAGCCAGGCTGTGCCTGCCTAGAATCCCAGCATTTGGGAGGCACAGGGAGGAAGGTGGTGAGTTTTAGGCTAGACCTCAGGCCAAGATCTGTTCTATGTAACCCCACCCCAAATCAATGCTTTAAAAGTTAAGAGGTTATTTTTCATCCCTGAGCCTACCCACACACACACACCACCACCCCCCACCCCCACCAAAGCACATCAACTCAGGACCAGTTGAGGAATGCTAAGAAATGAACCAGTTCATGAATAGAAGATTTTCTTTTCCATGCTAGTTACAGATGCCAGAGGCAGAGATTTCAGATGAGTGTGCTACATCACCAGCCGCTATTACCATCCTACCATAGCTGAAAGAAAGAGGCTATTAAACATAATACATAAAATAACATTTAGCAAGGAAATCTGGATAATTACTTAGTAAAAAGGACATTGAGTCAGGTTCTAAGCCACTGCCCTGCATTGAGAATGGCATTACTTATGTCTTAAGTTAAATTGAGTAAAACTTCCTAAGCACTCCCTTAAAGAACACCTGGAAGTAATGGGTCGGAGGAGCTCATCCTCCCTGATTCGCCGCAGATCTATGGAGTTGGTCAAGAGAATCAGGCCCTGCCACCTAGAGCTCTTTGGGCTGAACTGGTTCAAGGTGACCAGGACATCCCCTGCAACCGGGAGTTAGAGAGTCCCTAGTATGCACTAGAAGCATAGTCAGAAGCCAAAGGATTCAACCTAGTAGACAACTTCTTGCGTTTGCAGGCAATGGTGGCCATTAAAATACATCTAAAATTAGGACAGACAGACAAGATAATGAGCCAGTCCACTATATGGACTCAGAGAAAATTCAAACTGATTAAGTTCCCAGGAGCCATTGATCACCACTGTCACATTAATTCCTTACATACATCTTGTACAAAATAGAGTCATCTCACCTAGCCCCATGACTTTAAATGTCGCCTACATGCTGACAGGAACTGCCAAATTTCTAATTTGCTCCAACTTTTCCTCGTGGAAGCTTTTCCAATTCAATCACCTTCTAGACTACTCCACTGGGACGGTTAATCAGCACCTCATATTTAGGATGTCCAGAATCTCTCTATTCACTTCCTTCCTGCTCTGCTTTCCAACTTCTCAGCGCCAACAGACGGCACCTCTATTCTTCCTCCTTCTTTCTGTCTCTAACATGCCATTTCTTTTTCTTTGTTTGAAATAGGGTCTCACTCTATCACTTAGGCTGGTCTCAAATTTGCAATAACGCTCCTGCCTCTGCTTCCCAAGTGCTGGCGCTGGGATTCTAGGCATGGGCTACCATGACCAATTTCTAACATACCCTTTTTATTTTTTTATATTAAAAAATTTTTTTAATGATTTTATTATTTTCATGTTATTTTATGCATATGAGTATATTTTCTTCATGTATGTATGTATACCCCTGTCATGTAATGCCCACAGAGGTCAGAAAAGGGCATCAGATCCCATGCAACTGGAGTTGTTAACCACCATATGGGTCCTGGGATTCAAACCTGGGTCCTCTGCAAGAGCATCCAGTTCTCTTAACCACTGAATATTCTCCCCAGCCCCAAACACACATGATTTTTAATCAGCAAATACTTTCAGTTCTCCCCCACCAGGCATCCAGAATGCAGTCTCATCTCAGCACACATGTGCCCACTCTTCATCTAAACCAGCATTGTCTCTTACCTTGGACTCTTAGGATGGCCTCCTGACTAGTGGCTCAGCTTCCTTACTGGTTTCCGCCCACAACACACACGCCATCATAAAGTGATCAAATAGAGTTGAAACTCAAGGTGAATCACATTCAAAACTTCCCCCTGGCTTTCTTTGTATGTCAGAATTAAACCCGATGTCCCGGCCAGAGCCTAAAATGCCCTCCATGACGCAGCCTCCAAAACAGTACTTCACTTACTTCCTCACTACAATGACTTCTCTGCCACGTGGCAAAGCCAACCACTAGCTCCTGCCCTGAGACTTTGCTCATGTCACCCACAGATACCAGGTCACTGGCTCTTCCTTCTCCATCCTCAGGGCTCTGCTGAAATGCCATTCACAGTGCTCCCTTTACCAATGGCAGCCACAGCCCCATTGCCAAGGTCTCTCCCCTTCTGCACATAAACATACATGTGTATTAGACCTCTGGCCACCCACTCAACCACTACCACCCCAGGAGCTCTAAGCTCCATGAAGGCAGTTGGACTTCCATCTTGCTCTTCTTCCTGTTTTAGACATTACTGTTTCCTGAACCTAGAGTGTAGGTTCTACGTGGGGAATACTTGTGCGGTACTTAAAAGCAAATATATAGAGCTAGCACTTGCCAAGTGTTAATGGCTCTTTTGCTAACAGACTATACTTTCATGTGGGAGCAGCACTCCCAGTGTGAAAGTCAGTATCTTCCACGCATAATTCTACCACTCAAATCAACCAGATACATTTGCACAATTATGTAGCATCTTATACAATACAGAGCACTTTCACGTGTAATTATCTCAGTTTTTTAATATGTCTTACTTCAACACTATGGTCTAGGGAGCCCAGAGAGGTCAGACTAAAGGAAAGGTGTTAACTTCATTCCAGGGCTTTTGTCCATTCTGGCTGGTAAAACAAAACACTACAGACCAAGAGGTTTAACAATCAAAACTTATCTCCCACAGTCCTGGAGTCTGGAAAGTGGAAGATAAGGCCACAGCAGATTTAGCGTCTGGTGGGGACCTGCTTTTTGGTTCACAGATAGCACCTTTTTGCTATGATCTCACTAGTGAAAGGCTCCAGGCAACTCTCTGGGGACTCATGAGGACACTGATCCCATTCATGAGATCCTTGCCCCATGACTGAATCACTTTCAAAGGCCCAGCCTCCTAACACAGAACCTTAGTGATTACATTTCAACACATGAGCTTTAAGAGGATACAGAATTCAGAGTACAACCTCAGGCCTCCTGACCCTCAGGCTCTTGATACCTGCCTCACACACCCTCCTGACTGGGTTTAAATCGTGGCATACCAGATGGGATTGCAAAGGGAAATCCTTGTCTTCCATGGACTCATAATATTCAAGGTGCGCATGGGCAGACACAAGATGGACTTGAGGAAGCCAAGCCAAGTACATGCATAAGATGTTTCCAGCAACACATCTCTAGATAAAGAGAACAGGCCAGTCCACATGTAGAGGAGCATCAAGTGACTTCTTAGCCTACATGGACTTCACAGGTCCTGGAACAGAGGCTAAGAGAGGAGAATCAAAAATTCAAATTAGACAAACTAGAGCTCAACCCTGGCTCCTGTCCATGAGAATCAACAGAGGAGCTTTAAAAAGTAACAGGGGCCAAACCCCGCCCCACTCTAATTAAATCAGAAGCACTGTGGGCGGAGCCTGGGCCCTGGGGTTTGGTTTAAATCTCCCCAGGTGATTATAAAGGACAGCTGCTGTTGCCAACCAACCACTGGTGCAGGGCTTCGTCATTAGAAAGTGCTTTCACTTGGATTAACTTATTTAATTGTCTGAAAGAACTGGGCCAATAAGCAGAGCAGGCATTAATATCCGCAAGCTGCAGGTAGAGAAACTGATTCTTTGAAGGATGGATCCACCTACCTAGGAGGCCTGTTAAAATGCTGATATGTAGTCAGTAGGAATATTATGGAGCCTAGGAATCTGTATTTCTAGCAAGGTCCAAGGAGGTAGAAATGCTTCAGGCTTCTGGACCACATTTTTAGTGATAAAGGCCTAATAGATACATATCTGCAAGAAGTAAGCCAAATCTACTGTGTGTGTATGTGCGTGTGTGTGTGTATGCACATACACACATGAAGGCACATGTACACAAGGAGGCAAGAGGTCGATGCTAGGTGTCTTCCTCTATCTCTCCACCTCCATTTTGGAGGCTGGACCCCTTACTGAACTAGTGAGTCCCAAGGATCCTCCAATTTCTGCCTTTCCAGTGCTGGGATTGCAAGCACACACTGCCACAGCCAGGGTTTTACAAGGCGGCTGGGGACTGAACTCAGGCCATCCGTCATGGTTGTGTAATTTGTCCACTGAGCCATCTTGCCAGTCCCAAATCCATTCTTGATTCTTCTAGAAACTTAGGACCCCCTCAGCATCTGCTGTGTGGTTTCAGGATTGGGCTTATTCTACACTAGAGAAGCTCTATTGGCCTGTCTTATTCTACACTATAGAAGCTCTATGCACAACCTCCTGTCATCGCCCAGCCTCCTCCTTGTGTTCAGCAAAGCAATCTGCTCTGACATCTATGAAGCGGAGAACCCCCAACTCCCTTCTCCCTGTTTCTCTCCGTCTTTTTCTCCCTCTCGTCCCTTCTTTTCCTCTCCCTCTTCTCTCTTTTTATCTCGCTCTACCTCTAGCTCTCTGCCCATGACCCCCACATGAGCCTCCTATCACTGACACCAATGAGCAAGCCCTGGCCTAGACTCTGTCAAGTGAGAACCAAGGCACCCCAACACGACCCTATACCTGATTTTACCTCTTCATTATTCAAGGGAAGGCACACTATTCTCAGGGTAATTTTTAATGTTTTGTGTGCCTCTTAAATATCATCGACCACATATCTAGAGAAAGGCCTCAAATGACTGCCTAAGAATTTCATTTGAGGCTTAAATCTTTAAATACACTTATGAATTTTTGACTTTGACAGATAGCCCAACATCTCTTTCATCGTGGAAATAGATCCCAGTGACTCCTCATTAGAGTCACCTCCTTGGGCCCTCTTCTCTCAACATGAATTCCCATCTTAAGAGTCAAAGCCTGTGCTTGCTTGCCATGAGGTGGATGGAGTCTCTGGTCCTGGGGTCCTAGAACTAACCTAGGCTGGTCTGGAGCCTAGAGTAAGGGGTCCAGGTTTCTATTATGACAGAGCAATTTTTTATTTCTTCTCCCACCAGCCTTTGAGCCACCAACAACCCAAACATCCTCAAGGCAACTATAGTTAGCTTCCTTTTAGGTTCCAGTGTGGAGGGTTTTCTCTTCCCTGGTCTCTCCGGTCACTTCACTGATGCCAACAGCTCTTAGTTAATTCATGTCGTTGAGAAATTCATGAAATATGACCATGTAATGGAAAAGGCTTGTCTCTCAAGGTTGGGGAGAGATCTGACCCACTCCATACCCCCTTCCAAACTTCATTTGGTGCTGGGAACAAGTGCTTAATAACCAACTGCTGATCAACTTCAAGGCCTAAAACTGGATTACCTGTGATTTGTGTACAGCTCTGATCTTGTTGTCAGTTCTTATGATGACTGGCACAGTCACCCAGCCTCACATTCATCATTACTGACACATTCCTTTCTTCTTTTATACAAGAATGATTTCATATCTAAATTTGATCCAGAGGGGCGAAAATAGGACAATCCTGATTTTTCCAGTGCAAGATCACTGACACTTTGAGCAAGCAAAATAGTCAACTCAAGGCTGAAAGAACCTCTGCTTCAGAAGTGAGGGACTTTCCCCAAAGCTATGGTAATCTGGAAACCCTGTCTACTGAAAAGGGGCAAGGATGGGTTCTGATCCTACTTTTCTTTATAAAAGAAAGATGACTCCCAACCTTCTTAATGGTGATTTCAATTTTACCTTTTTGTTGTTTTTGAATGGCCAGAAAGATGGCATCACTGGGTGACCTTCATGTTGTTTATCAGGCTGGTTATTGGCATTTGCAGACAGAGGAACCTCCCATTACCCTTGGAACTTGAACTCTCTTTGTACCATCTGACATGGATATACACAGCTCATTCTTTTGGGAGCTCACACTGGGATATTTCCATTTATAATCACTGATCTTTATGCTCCCGTCAAAGGAATCCTCATGCAAATGGGCAGTGAGGCTTTATGTGTGTGTATGTATAGTATGGTGTGGTGTAGTGTGTGTGTGTGTGTGTGTGTGTGTGTGTGTGTGTGTGTGTGTGTTATGGAAGACTGAGTCCAAGGCCTCGTGTATGCTAGACAAGCACTCTATCACTTAAGTACATCCCCAGTCCTTTTCTTTACTTTTTGCTTTTGAAGTTTTAGAGAGAGTCCAGATAAGTTGCCTAAGCTGGCCTTGAACTCACTATCTAGTCCAGGCAGGCCTGGATCTTGCAATCCTCTTGCCTCAGCTTCCCAAGTAGCTTGAATTATAAGGCTGCTTTTCCAGACCAGCTTCAGTGAAGCATTTTTCAAAGGAAACATTTCTAAAGCACAATGCTATAAAACTGACCCATTTTTCTCCTGGCTTTCTTGTTGTTGTTGTTGTTGTTGTTTTGTCTGAGTTACCCTTATTATTTATCACTATCTTTACCAAGTGGACATTTGGTTTCCAACCGTCTAGTAAGAGCACATTGGTCCTCCTGAAATGAATAGAATATGATATTCAAAGATGTATATTGATGACTCAGACGCTATTTGTACATTTGAAGTATGACATCTTTACTCCTCTGTCATCAAGCAGAAGTAATTAAGAACAATCAAGTGGGTGTTAATTGGATATCATGAAACAATCTCCAGTCAGCCTGAGCCCACTATTTGCCTCCTACTAGTAATTATGAACACTAAACACTCAGGCTAATCTGCTTCTTCTTACAGAGGCTAAACAGAGATACAGTATTTACCCAGCTGATGGCTTGTTTTGTCTGCAATTTAGTCTGGTTTAAGCCAGGAAACTCACAATTTGCCACGCTGTCACCAGCGCCTGGACTGAACCAGGAATGTAAGGTTCCTAGTGACAGCAGTTCAGTGGATTGTCATCTGAGAGGAAAGGACAGATATTAATTAACTGACCTTTAGTTGCAACTATGCCTGGACACATACATGCTAGCGATGCAAGGTTGTAAGTCTGTTGTACTTCAAAGGACTTGAAGACTGTGAACTCAAATGCCCAGGGCTTTGTGAGCCAGCGAACAAACACCCTACATGTAACTCGAAGATTTCCTCTTTACCACCATCTCCAGGACTCAGCAGCTGTAGAGCTGGGGGGGGGGGGGGGCTTTGATCACATGACTTTAGGAGACTTGCTGGACGCAGATTACAGAAGGAAACTCAAAGTGTCTTATCGAGAGGGACCATTAGAAACATATTACTGGCTATTAAGCAGATGGTTAGATGTTTTTAAAGAGCTCTTACATAGTAATAGAATCCAGAGTCATTGACTATATTTATGACTCTCCCAAGAAAATGGAAAAAAATAAAAAGATCGAATGTTTGTTCCAGAGGTGGTTAATTTCATTCTCCCTGGATGGCCAGGAGTCATACACAGACTAAAAACCAGCGGCTGAAAACAGGAATTTTACAATTAGGCGATTAAAGTTCATTGCATTTCTTCCTTATCAGACCCAGGGAGGGGTCTGAAACCCCTGTAGCTGAAGAAAACAGAAGCAACATGTAGAGTGCTGTGAATATCATCCAGGGGTCAGCAGGCATATTTGTAAGGGACTGGTTCATAAACATTTTAGACTCTGTACACCATAAAATATACATCACAGCCATTCCATTCTAACTCCATAGCACAAAGGAGCCTTAGCTGACAATAACTGAACGGGTGTGGCTATGTTCTAATAAAACTTTATTTACAACAGGCTGTAGGAAAGTTTCAGCTATGTATCACAGTTTACTAACACTTAAGTCAGACACACTGAGACCTGCTAGAATTTGCAGGAAACAAATTCACCTGCCGAGGCCTCCAGCGACATCCTCTATTTTAATTCTCAAGGATGACGAGATCTCATTTTCTCTAATAGACACATTTCTGAAAATGTACTTGAATCAATATATTCCAAATTGCATCTCATGTTTCCATTAATACATACTCTTATGTAAAGTTTAATCCTCATTTAGGGACCAAGCAATAATGAATAAAAAGTCCTCATCTCTCTCCAAGGCATTTTCACAGGACTTCATAAATAATACGATGATTTTTTGCTATCAATTATATAAACTCTTTTTGTACTCATCTATGTATAATTTTACATAAAGATATGACTTTATAGATGTATTTATAAAATTACCTCTTCAGTTTTTACTATTTGCAGTCCAGATGCTGAGCTTTCTTAAAAGTGTGCCCATTTATAATTTTTGATTAAAAAGAAAAAAAAAAATCCTCTCATTCTAGGACCTCTATCAAACTGAGGCCCTAACTTACCAAAACAGACAGACCTTCACCATTGTGAAATCGGCAAGGATATAACTGAACCTCAGAATAAGTGGAAAAACACAATAACCTAGAATGAAGAAGGCTGACCTTTTCATGCCAGTTCTTCCGCTCAATATCTGTGTGACCTGGGACATGTTGTTTACCCTCTCTGACCCTCAGCTACCTCTGAAAAATGAGGAACCTGGAACAGAGGAAGGCAAGAGTCACCTTCAAGGCTTTAATAGTCTTTGGTCAGTGGATAGGAAACAACTTAATTAGCTCATCTGATTACAGGGTAATACTAATGAGGCCAAAGGAGCCAGTTAAGTAGCCATGCAAGGCTGGGCTAGCTTTAAATGAATGAAAATACTTTGGCGGAGACTGAAGAAACAACTTGATTGACGGGGGGCGGGGCCGGCTGCATCCGTCAGTCTTGCTCTAGTCAGCAGAACATTGAAAAGGTGACAGCAGAGAGAGCTTCATGTGAGCAACGCTATGGCAGCTAAACTATGCAACTCTGTATTTCACCCAGTTATGCAATTCAGAACCATCTACCCCAGCGTGCCATGGGCCAGTCTGTGGTCTTACCACACCTGGCTGGCTGGCTGGTGTGCGGTATCTGACATTTGTGGTTCACTGTGTGAGTCCCACAGCCTCCAAATTGTCCTGCACACCATGTAGCAAAGCAAATTACCAACTGCACGCTTGCGGGGGGGCAGGGGCGGGGATCTTGCCAGGATAACTCACTATGGACATTCAAGCATGCCTGAGCTCTGTTACTACTCCTCTCTTGGCATAGACTGGAAACCATCTGTAGATCGATGTGAGCATGATGATGGATGCCCAGTTGTCACTTTTGTTACACAGAAGAGATTCCAGACACAGCTTATAAGCAAAAAGAAAATAAAAGTTTGTGTCTCATCCCCATTTCTTATTTTATTCCCTTAACCTTGGTAAATGCAAATACCCATATTTCACCTCGTGGTTTTAGTCATCCATCCACTCAACAAACATATGTACCTAGCCAAGGTACTGAGTCTTGGGACTCAGAGCATAACAGGCCAGTGTTGGCCTCTGCTTTAAAGGAGCCTGGGGAAGGGCTCAGAGGAAGCTTGTCCTAGGCATATGCACTATACAATGCTGATACACGTTTCTAAAGTGGACAAAATGTGTGTCTTGTCATCTGAAATTCTGCAATGCTTTTCCACACTCAATCTCAGTTTATGAGTTGACACATGTTCACCGACATCTGATTGCAGTGGGTGGATAAAAATGAATGAGATATGGTCCCGGCTTCAAGCATCCTAACACTGAGAGGTTTCTTACAGAAGATCTTTCAGGTGACTGAAGAATCCACACATCAGAACCGTGTCCATTTATGCAGGTTCCCTGAGGCTGTCTGTCCTCACACAGATGCTTGGATACACAGTAAATATGACAGACTTTGCTAGGCTAGAGCTAAAAGGGTATATAGAGACCTTCTGATGCTCTACTGATTAAAAAAAAATTAACAGACCCACAGATGTGAGCTCACTTGCCCAAAGTCATTCAAGGAAGGATTGGAGAGATGGTTCCACTGTTGATACTCCTGCTCTTCCAGGGGACCAAAGTTTGGTTCTTAGCATCAACATCAGGTGACGCACAACTGCCTGGAATTCCAGCTCCAAAGGATTTCTGACATTCTCTTCTGGCCTCTGCAGACCTACACATACATACATACAGCATGCACACACAGAGACACTTACATATATACATTAAAAATAAATCTTAAAAAGTCATGTAAGGAGTATGTTAAAAAAAGCTCCGTGAGGATCCCACAGTGGGGTTAACCAACTCCATCTCTCAAACTGGCTGACAGACTCTGAAAGGGGACCTGCTTGCAGACACCAGCTTGAGCAGAACCGCTTTGATCAAACACATGGAAAGCAGCAAGATGTGGGGGCAATATCATGGAATGAAGATGCACAAGACATTCTGAGAGTCCCTCCTTGGGTAGGCCTGATATCCTGACCTGGGGAACAGTGCCAAAGACTTCTGCCATCCCAATGGCCCCTTTCACCTCTTGAATAAGCTTTACTATGCAAACAGGACTCTAGGTGGAAACCTAGAGATCCACCAGAAAAAGCAAAAGGCACAGAGTAAGTACAGAGCATCATGAAGGCACAGCGAGGCCCTGCATCACTCCTTTAAAGCCACGTTCAAGTTCATATAATAATGAGATTCAGAAGCCTTTAACGCTGTTGGCTGAAGGTCTGGTCTACGAAGCTCTCTGCGATCTATTCCAGCCACACAGGTGTCTGAGCCTTTTAATGGTTTTCTATCCGCTACCCATGGCACTTGACACTTGCTGCTGTTCTCCTACAATGATCTTGGATTCTTGGTCTATAATCCATATTATCAAGTTTCCAATAGCCCAGGAAAACACCCCCCAGGAACCTACCTAAACCACAGGATCTCACTTGTTTAAACTTCCTATTCATGGTGCTGGGGGCTTGTCCAAGTTACCCACAATTCACCTAATACCTGTGTTGTCTGATTTTCGTCACTATGATACAAAAGCTAAGTGAAACAGTTTAAGAATCAAGGATGCATTTGGCTCACAGTTTCAGAGGTTTTGGTGGCTCATAGTGGGCAGGGTAGGATATGGCAGAACAGCTTACCCCGTGGCAAGAGGGAAGCTGAGAAAGAATGCCTGCACCTCTGCCCCATTTCATTCCACCGGGGCCCCAGACTTGGGTAGGTCTTCTCCTGTTAGCTAATGTTTTCTGGAAACATCCTCACCAATTCCCCCAGAGGTATACTTTACTAATCTCCTAGGCCCATCTCAATCTAATTAGGTTTATAATCAAGATTAAGTGTCATATATCCCCCTAAACACACATCTACATACATGGGGATACACGTACATGCTCAGCTGTCTTTCCAGCGGCTGGTGTAATTATGAAAAAGCTTTAAATGAACTACTCTCTTATAAAAATTGCCATGACTTCCCACCTAAATCTAAGAGCTCTTCAAACCCATTAACAAACTTCATACCAATATACATCCGTGTCCTGTAAACCAAGACGCATCAATTGTCCAGGTGACCAAAAAAAAAAAAATGAAGGCCCCAAGGGCAACATACAGAAGTTCAGAATTCCTCTTTGGGGCTCTGAGCTCACAACAAATGCCTCACAATGAATTGCTTGATGAGGACAGGGCTCGGCATGACAGTGAGGATTTTTCTTTTATTTGGCAAACAATGAAATCATTAAGGCACTAGATCACCCCTGCCTCTAACAAAATCTTGTGCCACTTCCTTCACCGTCCATGCAAGCACATGACACACATCTATGGTTTCTGACTTCAAGAAGCTGTAAATGTAGGGAAATTGTCATCATCAAATTGAATATAATGATCCCCTCTCCCTCCTTCCCATTCTTTCTCTACCTCACCTCTGCCTGACACATACCTTGTAAATGTCAACACACAAGGAGGTCTTGAAGACCAATGGGCAGAAAGTTCTGATTACCAGCAAAAATCTATCATGTGATAGGAAGCACTCAGCAAGGCAACAAGAAGGAATGATAATTGCTTTGTAGGGCAAAGTGGGGAAGCACAACCTCAAAGCTATTACCATGTAATGAAGGTGGGTGCTGACAAAGGCCATTGTTAAGCCCCAGACAGCCTCACCTCCTGGCATGCAGAGAAGGAACATGGCAGCTCTAATTAGCAGCCTGCCTTTCACCTCCAACATCTTAACCCAGAATTTGCCTGGATCAACCCTAAGGGTGAGCCAGGACCCTGACACATAGGCCAAAATGAACCCTATAAAATGCCCAACCAGTGCTTATAGATGGCTCTCACCAGAAAGCTGACAGGCAAAGAGGCCGGAACATGGTCTCTGGCTGTGCTCTAGGAGCAGACAGGGAGCTGAGATAGCATCAACGTTTACCTGGAGGTCAAAAACAAGGCTGCTGGTATGCTGAGCCAGCAGGGGAAGAGGAGGTTTCCTGACCTGAGGGACTATGTTGGAGTCAATGGGTTATCAGGGGCTGTCACTGGGGCACAAGGACTGTTTGGCCTTGAGCATTGGTTACGTTATGTAAATTACATTTAATGAAAGTGCGGCCTTGGTCCATAAAAACTTAACAATGCATTTGTCTTCATTTGAGCACTCCCCAGCAGCCACTACCTCCCTTTACAGACTGTAATAACTGGGCATTTACCTCATGTCCCTGTCCTCCACAGCCACCATCAGGAGGGCCTCAGAAGCAGGGGAGGCATGGGCTTGTACTTAATAAGACAAATGTGTCACCGTGGAGTTGGCATCAGGTGGCCCCAATGTGCACACAGGACAGGGAAGCAGATGTATCCAGGCTATTCCCCCTTTTCTAACAATGCTCAGATGGCTCAGGAAGATCCAGCCTGTTTTCTTTATTCCTGGGAGATGGATACCGTCTCTGGTTCATCGTCAAGCATGCATTAAGTGCCTCCTGTGTACATGGTTTAGAGGAAAGGCATACCTCTCTGTCTCTCTTCGTGCAAGTCACAGAGAAGAGTTTCTGCCTCCTTCTAAGATGCACCCTCAAGCTCATGACTGCTTTTCTCAGCTCTAAAGAAGACATCTCAAAAGATAAGGAAATCAGTTTAAAACCCCAGCTGAAAGTTTTCCTGTAGGTCCCCAGAGGGAAAAAATAGAGAACTGTGACTCCATTCACCATGTAAATCAGAAATTTGCGTGTTGTGTATCTTTACAATTCTTTAATATTTTAAGAAATGAAACTGCTTGCCACAGCCTTCAAGGCATTCCATAGACTGACCCTCTAGCTCCTAAGGGTCAGTTTTGACCCTATCATTCTGGCTGGAGCCACACACGCCTCTGCTTGCTTGCAATCACCAGGTCAGAGTCTTAGAACTTGCTGGCCCCGTCTCTGCAGATCTCTTTGATCTCTGCTTCCCTAGTTAACTCCAGGAGACAGGTCACCTTTACAGACATCCCTGAGTCAAATGAGGCTGGAAACATGTTTCTGTTTCTCCTCTACTCTGTCTCTGCTGATCTGATGTCTGTTTGTACTGGTGACTGTGTGTTGTATGATCTCTACCGGACAATGACCACTTGGGCCAGAACTCATATTACCTTCCCTTCCTACCAAGGTCTTGGCACAAAGCACAAAGCAGGAAGGGTCAACAACTATGGAATACATACAGACCAGTGTATACAAACATAATAGTCATAAATAATATATATATGTATTCACATATAATATTTATATAAAATTTACATATAATATTTATATAAAATTTACAAATATAAGTCCCAAGCACAGGAAGAAGAATGACAGAACAAAGAACACTAGAAGGAGCTACCAGTAGAGACTGGGTGGATTCTAGGCTACAGCATCCTCAAGAGAGGAGTGTGACTTCAAAAATGAAGGAAGGATCAGGAGAACCTCTGGGATCCTGTGGTTTAGGGATTTCTGTCTTGGCTGTCCAACTACTCAGTCAACACAGTCATATCATATCATGTGGTCTGGAAGATTTCTGCTCCACCTGCCTATCAGGCTTGTGTTCGGGTTTGGTTCAGAGTGAGACCCAGCAAAAATGAATGAGAGACTCTGGAGTGGCGATTTAACAGGACCAGTTTATTAAGGGCACAGGGCTAGCCTCCCAGCTCAGGAGTGGAGAAGCAAGCCCCCGTGATGTCACTGAAGAGAAACCCCCCAGCAATTCCAGGACTCAGGGGACTGATAGACACCTTGTCAACTCCAGTTTAACTTCCAGAATTCACAAGCATCTGTGAAAAGGGACTGACTGCAGTTCCTTAACACAATAAGAGAAGCTTCCTAGTTTTTGTTAACTACCCTGTCCTTTTAAAAACCCAAACCCAAAAGCAGCAAGGGAGGCTAGCTTCTCCATGCCAGAGATCTGAGGCTAGCCTCGTTAGCCCCATGCTCTTAATAAAAAGGTCCTGTTAAATCCCCATATGAAAGTCTCTCATTCATTTCTGCTGGATCTCACTCCTAACTAAACCCAAAACCAAGCCTTAAATAACTTCCCAGAGGCCTCTATCTGTACTCTTTGTTGGGCCTCTTAGCAAATAGGAAGATTAAAGTCCAAAAGCAAAACTTTCACAGAGTATTAGGTCAGACAAATACTGGTTTCTTGAAAGTCAAGGACCAAAAATGAGTCATTGTGTGCCACACCTAGGGGAAGAATGGGCCCAGTAAGAGGCCACACCATCAGCCTTCAGTATATAAGAGCTTCTTACCTGCGGTTTTGACAAATCAAAGAAAATCTCAGGTGTAATGAAGAATCCAGACATGTTTCTTATCATTATTCCCCAGTTATACAGTGCATCTCCTATTTACATACCGTTCCCATTGTATTAGTAATCTAGAGATGACTGAAAGTCTGCATGAGGATATATATGTATAGGTTATAGGCAAATATGATTCTATTTCATTTAAGGATCCAGAGACACCGTGAATTTTGGTATCTATGGGGAGTCCTGGAACCAGTCCCCTGTAGATAACGAGAGAGAACTGTACCTAGATGTCAAGGGAGCACCAATGAATTAGTTGGCCAGAACTCCCTGGCAAAAGAGGGTACCCCAATTTGTTCATCTCACAAAGGAATTGTACAAATCCTATTTGACCCCTCTTTTTCCAATCTAGGCTCTCAATTTAGCTAGCTCTGAAAATGTTTTAGGGCTCACACAGAAATTTGTAAAATGTCAGCGTGAAAACTTTAATTGAGTTATTAGCAATATCTCTTCTTTGAATGACCTTTTAGTACTCCTCGTAACATATCACCACCTCTTACTACCTTCAGGCTGACAGTTTCTAATATATTCCTTCTTCCTAGATGATATCATCTGTCCTTGGATGGAATTAACTAAAGCACTCCACATTCAGAAACTGACATTAATCCAGAGCCCCAGATTTGGAACATCTGCTGGTTATAAACACTGTTTCCATACATTGGGTTTTAACAATGACTAGAGGAAATGCATACTATTCTTCAGAAACTGATGGCATGTAAACAAAGGAATCCCAGTGACAAACAACAGTGATTTAGGCGGGAAAACACCTTTACAATTAGCCTAAACATTATACCTACTGCATAAATTTGAGAGAGTACTGCTAGCATCCTGTGAAGTTCATAGTCCAGCTGGGAAGCACACATGTGGAAGCTAATTGTAACAGGAAATTATAAGGATAAACATCCAACAAGTCCTCTAGAAGCACATGTCTATGTGACCAGACATTTTACAATATTCCAAGATACATGCCATGGTTTAGATTGACTGTCACCTTGAAAGGATCCAGAATCACCTTGGAGACAAATTTCTGGGCATGTCTGTGAGGGATTACCTAGACTAGGTTAACTATGGTAGGAAGACCCACACTAACAGGGAGTGCCAGCATTCCATGGGATGAGGTTTTGGACTGCATAAAAAAGGAGAAAGCCAGTGGAGCATGGACATTCATCTCTCTCTCTCTGCTTTTTTTCTATACTTTTCCAATGTGTGTATGTTTGCATGTACATGGGCCAGCACATATGTCTTGGCACACAAGAACATGTATGCATGTGCGTGTCTTTGAATGTGCGTGTAGAAGCCCAAGATTGATTTTGGAAATCAACATCAGTCATTCTTCCATCTTATTCTTTGAGGCAAGGTCTCTCAGCCCAATCCAGAGTTGACTGATAAGGCTCATCTTGCTAGCCAGCTAGCTCTGTATCCATCTTCTGCAGCTGCAACTTCAGTTAATCATTATTCTCTTTGCTTCTTGACTGTAGATGCAATGTGACCAGCTGCCTCAAGATCTTGCCTTCCCTGCCATGACAGACTGTACCCTTTTGAACTGTAAGCCAAAATATAAACCCTTCCTCTCTTAAGTTGTATTTGGTCACAGCAACCAGAAAAGTAACTAACACAACATGAGAAATATCACATATCTATAGGCAAATATAATTCAGAGCTGAGAATCACCATGGAAAAAAGATAAAATCCCTTTTCCCAAATTCCCAATACAACAGCTCTTCCCAAGACCTCAAAACACCAGATCCCAAGTCCTGCTATGAGAATGATGAAGAAAGTCGCTGCTTCCCCTGGGTCTCCTCCTGGTCTTGTCCTCAAGCCTCATGTTCTAGTGGACACAGGCTACACACAGCAATGCAGTCTCCAGCAGCAATATCGGCAGGGACCGCACGGTATTTTCTATCAGCACAAATGTATTCTTGAGAATCCAAGAGGGATAATGACTATCTTAAGTGTCAGACTGTTCATAAATCTCCTTGGTTTGAGGTGGTCTGTTGTTACAGTATGTCTACCATTACTATGTGTTAGGAACCTGGAGATGGACAGAAAGGGCTTCTAATAGCTAAGTTCTTTGTGACTGGAACTAAGGGAAGCCAGATTCTGCAGTCGCTGAGCAGGCATTCAACAAGTTCAGGCCTTTATTTGGTACCCTAGCCTGAGAGTCCTTACATTCTGGACTTTGATGACCCTTGCAACATAATGCAATCCAATCTGTATACTGTTGACACTTCAGCTCACCCAAGATGACCACTGCTATTGTGTTAAAATCATGTGAAATGTTGGTGATGAACCCATATTCTGTGGGTAGGAGACTAAGGGCTAACCTAACCAGGGGATGATCCCAGTTAGTAGTCACCTGGAAAATAGGTGAGAGAGCAGACATAGGCAAGGATGGGGGAAAGGCCTTCATCAGCTCAACTTGAGAATTGCTAACTATTGGGAAGGATGTTCTTACTGCTGTGAATCAAGGAAAGCATGTTCCACCAATTAAGACCAAAATAAAATGGGAAGGACAGATTTGAGGATAGTCAGAGCACTGGACAGCACTGATCAAGGCAGAACAGGAGTCCTAAGTGCTGTCAGCAGACTGATGGAGCTCCTGGACCTCTCTTGCTCTATCTATATCCTCTGTGACAAAGGGTCCAGCCTGCCTCATTGTGTTAAGATGGAGAAAGCAGCTGACCCCTGAGAACCAGTGTAGTAGCAATGACCAGGAGATGTGGCAACTGGATCATCAGCCCCTCCCTACCAAGCCCTTCTCACTAATCATGACAAGGTCTGAGTTTTGCTCTTACTAAGGTGGCAAGTCCTTCTACTTCCACCAAGAATTAAAAGCATACTCAGCCTACCATTCTCTGAGCTAGTGTGCCTGGTAGACTAATTTATAACTAACTGAGAAATCTAATTATTGATATTATATAAATAACATATTCATTCATTTATCTATCCAACTTATCAATCCATAAGTAGGAGGAGTCCAACATCAACTAGGCATTAGAGCTGTGAGTGCACACACACACACACACACACACACACACACATACAAACACACAAACATGATGTAAGCCATGCCCCCAGGAACTTGCAAGTAACTAAACAACAATCTGGACAGGATGATAAGTAAGATAAAGACGGGAACTCCTTTCCTTTATGGGAAGTTCACTTCTAGGGGAATCTTGGGAAGATGTTTCCATCACATCAGGGAGGCAGCTGCCTCCATGGCTCATTGTGAAGCCAGCTTGCTGCAGAAGACATCGTTACAGGAAGATTTAGGAAAACAGTAATGGGAAAGTCAGCTTCCTCCAGTGAGGAAAGGAGATCCCCAAGCCCGGAGCTCACTAGTCCTGTCTCCTCATGGAAGGAAGGCTGTGGAGGACAGTGTGAACCGGAGACTGGACCCATGGGTTCTACTTGCCCATCCATCATCCTGCCTTCTGTATCCCACCTCTCTGAACTCCCCACGTGTAACGTCTTCACCAGTCCCACCCCTCATTCGTTCAGAGCACTCCATCTCCGATGGCTCTGCTTTCCCGAAGCACTTGACATTGCTGACAATATTTTAAAGGATAGTGTTGTAAAAGAAACACTGGGTTATGCAGCAAAGATTCCAGGACCTCCCTGAAGCCTCACTCTTTGTTTTACCAGCAATATGACCTTAGGGGAATCACCAACCATCTTGGACCTTGGTTTCATCATCTCTGACATCAAGGTAACTATTCCATGTAGGACCAAAATCATAGACTCACTCCAAAGAGCATCTAACAACAGAAAGGAAAAGGCTTTAGAAGTCTAACTCATTATTTGCATAACCACTCTGTCCCAGTTTAAAATCTGAACTCCTGTAGTCATATAAGCATCTAGATGCCTGGCCCCTTTCTTCCTTGCTGACCATGGTACTGTTGAAAATTCACCGTTATTTGCCTTGCTTTTTAGAGCCTTGGTCCACAAGATCACTGACATTTATTCCTGACTTCTTTCTGAAGTATAAGATGCTACTGCTTCCTCTAACTCTTCTTGATTCTAGATGAGCCTCAACCCCCTTCATTCCCTTCACTTTTACCTTACTTTTCCTCTTTGATCAGAATGAAGTCCAAGGCTCCCTTCACTGACCCATCTCTAAATCAGACAGTTCTGAGCTTCAGAGTCTTACCGGAGGGCAGGAGGAGTACAATAACAGCGGGATGGGAAAGAAGGGTTTGTCTGGGGACACATGTGGGTCCCTCGAATGCTTCTCTATACACCCCACCCCCAGCTGACTGACAGAGAAATAGGTTCCATGTCACCTGGAACCTTCTTTCCAAAATCCACACACCAGACTTGACGCTACACAGGACGGGCAAGTTAGTCACTGCTCTGCCACCTCTCCTGTGACGATTCATCACTGATGACAGCAGGCTGGAAGATAGCCAGGATGTGGTGAGAAAAGCTAACCAAAATGATCACAAAGCCATTTGGAAACACACAAGCACGATCTACACACACCAAATAATAATTACTCACATTTGGACTCACTGTCAATCTTCCTAGGGAAGGTCTAAACGGAACCTTCTCCAAATGAGTCACCTGGGTTAAGACAGCTGAGAGTCACAGGCCTAAGATTCCCACAAAGTAACCCACATGGCTCAGACCTCAGGTTTATAACAAAGACACTGCCATGAATTGAAAACCCAAAGAACAAAGCCAGATGGGATTTTTAAACATTTACTTTAAACTTTTCATTATGGGTTTTATTCTTCACGAATATATTTCATCGAGCCTTTTTCTTCTCTCTGGTTTAAATCTCAATCACTAAAAGGAATGATTCGGAGGCAATAATGTAGAAACAAAAGGGGAGATTAAACACAAATTAAGCTTTCATTTGTACTGTTTTTCCAGACTGAATTAAAGTGATTGAGCTAACTTTGGTATAAAGTAAATTTTGCAGCTGTTAGAAATGATGGAATGTAAATTGGATTATACTATTTAAATATTTTACAAATAATTGAAATGGCATTCTTATAAGTTATGTTTCCAATATTCACATTCAAACATAGTAGATCATGCAGACTGGCTGAAGATATAGATATAGATATTTTTTTTTAATTTCATTTTTTCTTCTGCTTGATATTTCTTCTATTACCAAAATGAAAGTCAAGGAAATCTGCACAGAGCAAGGTCATGGGGCACCAGTTAAGAGGACAGGAATGCAGAGACAGGATGATATAATTTAACCTATTCAAATTAATTCATTACAACAGATATTGATTGATTACAGGGCAATGAGCAAAGTACTGGACACAATGAGGGAGTAACCAAGCTTGCCCTGAAGGTACTTACTGTCTCAGAGACGGAAAGGGGACAGGTGGAATAAAATTATGCTGTAGACAACTGAACAATACAAATGCTTGACAAGTAAGTGGGGCAGAAAGGTGGTGGTTCGGGAGGTAGATTGAGAAAGGTTTTACAAAATGAGAGCATGGGGCTGAGACACAGCTTGCTTCCTACCCAGGCCTGAGGACCCACATTCAGTCCCTGGCACCCACATAAAAGCTACACATGATAGTGTGTGTGTATAATTCCAGTAGAGACAGTGAGATCCTTAGAGCTCCCTGCCCTGTCAGCCTGGGCAGTGAGCCCCTGGTTCAGTGAGAGACTGTCTCCAAAAAGCAAAGTAGGGAGAGCCTGAGGAAAGATATCTAACACTGGCCTGTGTCTTCCACCATAATGTTTACACAAAGGTATGCATACACACACACATATATTACATACACACACAGGCATACATATACAACACACACACACACACACACACACACACACAAGAAGAAAATGATAGTGTTAAAGCTTGGTCTTGAAGGATGGACAATTCTGTCCATAGATAAACAGGGAGACAGTATATGGAACGTGTACATGCAGTAGAGGAAAATCAAGAGCATTAATTTGTAGGAATGAGGGAACACATTAGACTAGAACAAATTAGAGAGAGCATGAATGCCTAGGAAAAGAGATGAGAAAAATCCCTTCAGTCATTCATTCAGCATTTATTGATAATTCACATGCAAATAAGATCTGGGGGAAAATATAAAGAAAATAATGCCAGATCATGCCTCTTGAGGAATTAAATGTTTTAATATTTTAAATTTTTTAATTATTTTTATGTATATGACTATATTGCTTGCATGTATGTAAGTGCACTCATGTCCTGCAGTGCCCGCAGATGTCAGAAGAGAGCACTGGATACCCTGGAACTGGAGTTATAGATAGTTGTTAGCTGCCATATGGATGTTGGGAACCAAACCCAGGTCCTCTGCAAGAGCAACTACTGCTCTTAACTCTCCAGCCCTACAATTTATATTTTTACCACTAAAACATAAACAAATACAAAACAGAAAGCTGGACGTTCCAGAGGTGTGCAGAGATAGGATGTTTCTGTGAATGCAGCAGAGGAAAAGGTCATATTAAAGGATGTGTTAAAAGGTAAATAGGTGAAGGTGAACATATCCTCTCATGCTTATAGCACGTTTACACCCAACTTCCCCCTAAGCTAGGTAATGAGCAAAATAACAGAGAAGGAAAGATAAGACCGAATCTTCTCAAGGATGAAGAAACAGCTAAACAACGAGGAGTCACGGAGAGATGTCATGGCAACTTGAGTCTAAGCCCTTAAGACTGAGAGCAAAGGGAATGTAACAAGAGCAAGGTGTGTGTCCTGCCCAAGATGGAGGAGGGAGGCTGGGAGACCGTAAACACAAGTCTACCAGCGTAGATATGCTACAAAACCCATGATTTTCCTGAGATCTAGATAAAAAATGGAAATTTTTTTAAAAAATTAATTATATTTTAAATGATTATAAACAACAGAAATATCTACATTTAGAATGTAGGGAGGGAAGACAGAGGCAGAAGAGGAAACACCAATGCCAAGGACATAAGCAGAATGTGAGTGTGCAAGGAGAGGACAGACAGCTGAGTAAAGGGATGCGGACAAGGTAACACAACCAAGACTTGGGGTGTCCAGGTCATGTGGTGACCAAGAAGCCATGGGAGAGCTTCAAAGAACAGGTTTCAGCAGACAGACAGATGGGTTATCTCCACGATCAGGTTAACGGAGGGCCAAGGGAGAGGAGGAATGAGTCAGTAATTTTTTCCAAGAGGGTTATTCGTCTCTTAATGAATTTTTCCTCAGAATGTGACTTCCAGGACTGTTTCTTAATTCTTCCAAGGATGACGCAGAACATGCACCTTCTAAATACACAGAAGTCCATTCACGCCCTGCAATTGATGTCTCAGGCCAAAGTCCAGCAACCTTTTTTTAAAAAGATTTTATTATTTTTTAATTATGAATATGAATATGTGCATGTATCTGTGGGGGGGTGGGCATGTAGGCATGCAAGTACTAAAAGTATCAGGACCTTAGGAACTGGAGTTACAGGTAATTGTAAGCTTCCCATATGGGTGCTGGGAACTGAACTAGGTCCTCAAGACTGGCACATTGTCTTAACCACTCAGCCATATCTCCAGCCTATAACTTTCTCTCTTCTTCAGTTTTTTCTTCTTTCCTTCTCTTTCTTTTGTTCTTTTTTTGTCTTTTTCATTTACTTAATTAAGAAAATATATATGTATTTGAGTATATTGTCTGCATGTGGTTAGGTGCATCCGTGTCGCACAATGCCTGCAGAAGTCAGAAGAGGGTGTTGAATTCCCTGGAACTGGAGTCACAGACAGTTTTAGCCAGCATGTGGGTGCTCGGAATCAAACCTGGGTCTTCTGCAAGAGCAGTCAGTGCTCTTAACCACTGAGTCATCTCCACAACCTCTGGTGGTTGTTTGTGTGTTTGTTTATTTGTTTTTTGAGACAGGGTCTCACTCTATATCCCTGACTGACTTCAATTCACTCTGTAGACCATGCTGGCCTTGAACTCACATGAACCCACCTGCCTCTGCCTCCTGAATGCTAGGATTAAAGGCATGCACCTCCATGCCTGGTTTTTAGCAGGCTTTTTTTTTTTTTTTTATAACAAAGCATCAGTTAGTCTCAGTGACAGCTACTCAGCTGTACAATTGTATAACAAAGCAGAGGTGCACGGTGCTATAGTGAATGGGTAGCTATGTCTCAATAAAGCTTTATTGGTGGACACTGACATTTGAATTCCATCTATTCTTCATGTGTCAAGAATTACTCTCCTTTAAACCCTTTTAAAAGTGTGAAAACTACACTTAGCTCCAAATCTCTACAAAAACAGATGGCAGTAAGCCATGGCTCTCAGGTGACAGTTTGTTTCTTGCCCCAGGACATGAAGTCTTAGTGCTCACCCAGAGCCTGGGATGAGAAACACTGACAGCTGCTTCAAATAAAGACGCAGGAGACAAGAGAGCAGCAGGGTAGGAGGGGTGAGCAGTGGGAATGAGTTTGTTTTCAGAATAGAGAAAACACGCACATTTCACAGGGGAGGGAGAATCAGAACTCATCTTTGGAATGGAAAGTCTGAAGATGTCTGAGAACAGGGAAGAAAAGGGAGGATCACAGTCCTACAGAGGAGTCATCATGGAGGACTGAGCCTGACTAGAGAAGAGGCTTCCTTGGAGACAGAAGGTGAGACAGCAAGATCACAAGGCCAGCTGAATCTGAAGACTTTATACTCCATTAGGTGAGCAATGAGGGACTGTGGGAGAGCTGAGGAGCACAGGCAGGAATCGGTAATGCACCAGCCACTGCTCACGGAACAAACAAGCAAATGCTCTGTGTACATATTTACATAATGTAGGTGTGACCAGAATAGAAGCCTCAAATACCTGATACGTCCCCTCGCTCTAAAATCTGCTTCACACATGCATTGTGGGAAGGAAAAATAAGACAAGCTGACCTACTGAGACAACTGTAGATATAAGTGTCCTCACCCTGAGGGATTTTAACATCCTTAGAGCCATAGCCCACAGACGGAACCACAGCAGGTTGAGGACAGACTAGGGATCGTATGTGGTAAGCAGCACCAACTTCCTGTCTTCGTTTCTCCATGAAACATCTGTATGGTGCTGGGAGAGGTACATGAGCATCTCTGGGCCTCAGTTTCCTCAGGACCGAATAGGAAATAGAATGCTTCAAGTACCTCAGAGGTTCATTTGCAAAGATGGAAAGAGCTACTGGACTTGAGGACACTCTGAAAGCACAGCAGACTACATAAAGCACTGCACCTTGAAAACTCTGTGACATCACTGGCAAGAATAAGGTCTCTAGACCCTGCCTCCCTCTTCCTGTTTGACTCTCACTCCTGCTGAGCAGTAGTCAACAATCTCAACAGGATTCACCCTGGTCAAAAGGGAGCCTCCCCACGGCCTCCATTCTTTGCTTTTATTCTTTTCCATAATCCCTTCACCTCTGTGGGAGAACAGGATATCCTTTCTAGAAAGCTTGAGCTTGAGTTGAGGTCAAGCCAGCTTCCTCCCAACCCTCAGTGTTGCCTGTGTTGAGGACTCTGAGGAAGGCCTGCTGTGGGCACAGCTGAAATGGGCACTGAAGGAGCCGGCAGAGAGGAGGACAGGGCTGTGTGGGTGGTTGGGTGGCAAGCCCTTCATGGCAGCCACAGTCACACTGGCATGGGAATGCTGAGGGAGAAACAACCAACAGAGTAAGATGCTAATAATGACTAGCCAAAATACTAATAACAGGGGTGGGGAGATGGCTCAGTCACTAAAGTAATGCCATGAGAGGATGAGGCTCTGCGTTCAGATCCCCAGGACCCACACAAAAAGTCATCCTGTAATCTCAGGGCTGGGTGGGAGAGTGAGGAGGATCCTTGGAACTCGTTGGGCAGCCACCACAAGTAAATGAATGAGCTCCAGGTTCAGGAAGAGGCCCCGTCTCAAAAGATACGATATGGGAACGGAGGGATGGTTCGCTTGTTAAGAGCATTGACAGCTCTTGCAGAGAACCAAGTTGAAGTTCCAGCACTCACATAGTAGCTAATAACCTTCTGTGATTCCAGTTCTAGAAGACCCAGTGCCTTCTTCTGGCCTCCGTGGGCTTTGGACGGCACAGGCACACTTCTATACAGGCAGGCAAAATAATCATACACATAAAATAAAAACAAAAATAAATTTTAAAAATACAATGGACAGTGATAGAGAAAAATATTCTGCGTCAGTCTCTGGCTTCCACCTGCAGGTGCGCACATCCCTCGAGCAAAGAAATAAAGGGCCAGGACTTCCGACTGGATGATGCTGGAATTCATTTGACAGTTTCATGACTCCGACTGGTTCCGAGGTCCCTTTAATTTCCCTGAAGCCCACCCTTTCCCATATTCCCACACAGTGAACCTGAGTGCTTCTAGAAATGAAGACACTCAGGTGTCAGCTATAAAATCTGTATCTCCCTTCCGCAGACAAGTGGATATTTATTGACAGGGCGTGGGATGTAGAAAGAAAGGAGAGAGACTGCCTGTCCAGGAGGCAGTAACCTTGATGCAGATGCAGTGTCACCAGCCAAACCATCACTCTCACGGATGCACAGCATATTATTTAAAGGGAAACAAATATCAGCCCCTGAATGTCATGGCAAGGACACATCTCCTGCCTCTTAACTAAACTTATCAGAGCTGCAGTTTAATGTGGTTCCTTTTTCATCCTCCCCTCAAATTCATCTTCCCAGGCAGCTCTTGACACCACCAGCAAACAGTCAAGACGAAGATTTAGTGACGTTAGCTTCAAACAGATCTAGATTTATTGACATGTGGGGCTGGCTTTCTAGGGAGCTGCCGTATACAGGATTAATTTTAACTGTTCCTTAATGTTCAACACTGCTTTGCAAGTACCCAAGTGGCTGGCTCCTGGGTGGTTCCATGAATAAGGTCAGTGAGTAGCAGGAAGAGGAACCTCAGCAGTGGGATGAGCAGGTTAATGGACTACTGTGCATGTGCTTGTGAGTGTCTGTGCAGTGCATGTGTGCACATACTCATGTGGTGGGCTTATATCAGTCACTCTTCATCTTATTTTTTGATTCTTGGTCACTCAGTGAATCTGGAACTTGCCAGTTTGGCTAAACTGGCTGTGCGCTAGCCCCGGGATCCTCCTGTCTCTACCTCTCAAGCGCTAGTCTTCTAGCCAAGCACAGCACTTCTGGCTTTTTATGTGAGTGCTGAGGATCCAAGCTCAGGTCCTTATGTTCTGACTGAGCCATCTCCCAGTTCTAGACACTGTTTGTTAATTAAAGTGCACGACTTTTGTGTCTGAGCCCTTTCTTTCCTCTTGTCTTCTAAGCTGCCTCTGCCTATCTTTAGAATCAGCAGAGAATCAGAAAATCTGGCTGAGGAATCTCTGCGACTGAAAAAGCTTTTCATCTCGTTGGTTTCAGTTTCTCTAGATGTCCACAGACCCTTCCATGTCTGCAGATAGTAAGGCAGCAGCAAGCCAGTCTCACATCTGAGTAGAGCGTATGTTATCTTCAGGCCTGGGCTACAAAGCGGAGCTGCACCCCGTCCCCGAAAACACATTCAGTGAGCATGCGTGCTGTGCCTCAGTGCTGGACTACACACAGCAGGGGCAGGTACCTGGGCTGCAGACGCCTACTGGCCACAGGAAAGCAAAGCCTCCATGCCCCCATCACAAGTGGACAGAGGTTGACACAAGGAGGACTTTGGCCTGGGCACACACAAATACCGTGCAAAGGGACCTAAAAGTCAAGTAGAAGAAAAGACTAAAATCTCTATCAATCCCTTTCTAACCCTCGACTAAAGAACAAATTTGCAGAGCTTTGTTAGATTAACTGCTAAATGAAAAAGAGCTACTAGATGTAAATTTAAAAGTCCAAAAACACCCAAGAGGCATAACTATAATTATTGCTGAGGGAAGCTCTTTAAGACTAAAAATACATTTCCATTAACAATCAAAATTAGTTTTCATTGCTTTTTTTCTTGAGCTTTCAGTGAATAACCTTTGATGGTAGTACATGATAATGATTCATTAGAAAAAGTGAATTTGTATTTCAGAAGTATGGAGTGAAAAAAAATTAGACAAGAAATTATTCCTCCATATAAGTCAGATGGTGAGAGAAGGGAACATTTTTAGAATGAGTAATGACTTCCTCTAAAAGCTCCACCAGACAGCAGGTATGCACTTGAACATCCTGACAAACAAATTTTTTTCCAAACCTCCAGTGACTTCGAGGAACCAGGACTGCAACAGAGCAGATATCTCTGTAAAGTCTGGATAAAGGAAAGACACCATCATGGCTCATGATTTCGGGAGCTCAACAGGAAGATGCCTCTGAATGACACATGTAAAGAACAGGTGAGTGACCATGATTGGGAGTAGGAGGTACGTTCACCTGTGCATGTGGAAGCCAGACATCAACCAGTCAACCATGGGTATCCTTCCTCAGGAACCATGCACTGTGCTGTTTTTAGCAGGATTTTTTTTGTTGTTGTTAGTATTTGTTTTTAAGATAGGATATCTCACCAGAACCTGAGGCTAGCTGATCAGGCTAGGTTAGCCCAACAAGTCTCAGGAATCCTTCTATCTCTAACTCCCAATAGTGGGATTACAAGTGCCAGGATCGAACTTGGGACCTCACCCTTGCTCAGCACGTGCTTTACCAATCGAGCTCTCTCCCCAGCACGCTGTCAGGTTTTCATGGAGATACATTTGCATAGTGAAAGACATTACTTGATAAGTTTTGACAGCTCTGGCATCAGATCAGTGAAGATCCAGGATTCTAATCTTAACATACCACAAATATCTCATGCTCTACCAGAAGAAACTTCTGTTCTGATTCCTGTCACCCTAGGATGTCACAGACAGGGCATCATACACTATATTCTCCTGTGTGTATGACTTCCTTCACTCTGTGTCATACTTCTCAGATCCAATCTTTTTTTTTAATATATATTTTATTGAGTTTTTGTGCATTTCATACAAGTCATCTTAATCATATTTAGACCCCCTCCCTTACCTATATTTCCCCGTAAACTTCCACCTCCAGATTTCAAGCATTCTGTTATATATGTTAAAGCCTATTGAGGAGTCAAATTTGTATCCCCAGATGTCCCTTAGTGTGAGCTCATCTACGGAAGCCTGGTCAGCCTATCTAGCATCACTCCCTTAAAGAACACCAATCTTTTTTTTTTTTCAGTCTTAGCTATGGATGGGACCTGGTGGTGTACACTTTTAATCTCAGCACTTGGGAGGCAGAAGCAGGTAGATCTCTGTGAGATGGAGGCCTGCCTGGTCTACAGAGGGGCCCATTTGGGGCTACAGGGAGAATCTGTCTGGAAAAAATAAAGAGCCTTAGCTGTGTAAAATGTAGAGTAGTCAATGATTTTTTTTGGAGGGGGGAGCAGGGGCTGGATCTGACAGGCAACAGAATTTTTTACGTAGAGGGTAAAAGAAAGCAATTAAAAAATAATTCCTGTTTCCTGAGAAATATTTAGGCAACACAGAGAAAATTGGATGTTTCTCTTTAAATGCTGTAAATCATTCTGAAAGGCTCTGGAAATTTAGTGATGATCTCTAATTCACTCACCTATCACAGAGAGGTATGATAGAATTATGAGTGAGCATAATTCATAATTCTAAACTTAATTATGATGACTGGTCTAGAGACTTGATTAAAAATCATTAGCTCTGCTAAAAAGCCTCAAAACAAAAATGAACATATATATAAAGCAAAACACTGTTTTTACTAGATAGATTATTCTTTGACTATCAGAAGTGGGATAAAGAAAGTGAATTATTTTGAAGAATTACTTCCAGGTTGTAAAGCACAAAATACAAAAACTTGATTGCTGATGTGAGGACTGAATATGTTGTCCCATTCAATGATGTGAATACAACATTGCCTTGTACCCTAAAGAGAAGCAAGAAGGGGTTATGGGACTCAACTTCTGCTTGTTTGTTAACGTTGTAACCCAATAGCAGTTCATGATTCTCTTAGGATGAACAAACAGAATAGAAAAGGATCTTCAGGACCAAGGATCCAAGGATCCTGGGATTCCCGTGGGTTTCCTTCCCTTGGGAAAGATAGGGACTGGCACCCACACCGTGTGTTCATTGGACTGATCTGCTCTGTGTCCCTGACCATGCATCTCCGCTCCCCTCAGTGCCTTTCTGTATCTAGTCTCTCACCTTGCCCATGCAACTAACTACCCTCAGCAGTTCCTGATTTTTTTCATTGCTTTAGATCAGCTAAGATGACATCCCAACTATCCCAGCTGGCTCTGCACACAATGTTAGGAAGTAGGCAGATACTTCTCCTTGTTAAAAGTTATATCTGATCCAGAAAGATGGCTTGGTGGGTTAAAGTGTTTGCTGTGCAGGGGATGAGAGTTCAATACCTAAGAACACATGTAAAGGTGGAAGGAGAGAAATGATTCCACAGGGTTGTCCTCTAACTTCTACACATATACTGTAACATGTGACCTACAACACATCATGAACATACACAATAATACTAATAATTTTTTTTCAAGTTTCATCTTTTGCTGAGATTATAAGGTAACCAGATGACAAACCTGGAGCTATAAAATGTCTTTAGATGTCTAATCCATTAATCACATGGATATTATATCATGCTCCACACAAGTAATAATGAACCCAAAGACAGATAAGGACAGAGAAGTTTCATCCTTCCATGCTATATAGCAGATCGGCAATGCAAAATGTCGTAAAAGAATATACAGAAGAATCCACCTCTAAGATTAATCTTCAGATTTTGATGGACCTGGTCTTAGCTGACTATAGCATACCCCAGAACTTTATAAATCCCTCATCTTTCAGAATCAAAACTCAAGTCAAGGTACCACCCCGAAAGTCACAGATCCTTCCCAGCATACATAGCTTACCACTTACCCACTGGAATTCCAGTGAGTAACATTTAATAACAGTGCACCTATGCCTAGCCAAGGCAAAGAATACCACCAGTTCTATTTTAATCTTCACAACAGCCTAAGGGATAAGAAGCAATATCACCCTCAGTTTATAGACTGGTAAGCAACACAGCTGAGATTCAAACCCAAGCATCAAGTCTCTAAAACCCACACCCATTACTGTCAGCCTGTAAGCCAAGTGCTAATCCACAGAACACCAAATCATCTCCCAGTTCTCCCCTCCAAAGGGTAGAAGGCCAGTAACAAATACTCTTAAATATAGATACGGTATTTTATTCATTTCAGAGTGGGCTCATATTTATACAGATTAAATAAATCATGATTACAACAGTAAACATGTAAATTCTGATCGATAACTACTTACGTTCCCCTCCCCCCACGCTAACAGCTGCAATAAAGCTTTAACTGTAAAGCGATGCACAACCGGCCATAAAAGTATGTAAAATAAATGAGGAAAACATAATGAGGGAATCCAACGTTCATCTCATAAATATAACATAACGACCACAACTAAAATGTCAGAGAATCTAATAAATCAATATGGTAGGACAGAGCTATCTTTATGTTCAGAATACATAAAAAATATATTTACATGCAGGGCTCTCTCTCTCTTTTTTTTTTTTATAAGCTGGGACCAAGCTAAAAAGAATTATAAGAAACTTAACCCTTCGTGAACTTAGATGCTATGGCCTGATCATGGTGTTCTCAGTACTCCAACGTCATTTTATGGTTTTTATTTTATTGAGAGGAATGGACTCTCCTCTCAATCTACACAGAAGGCTTTAAAGACTGTGCTAATATGCAAATGTCACTGGAAGGGGACAGAGCAGGAAAACATCCGGAGGGTACTTTGAAAGGATCAATTACAGGCCCTGGTTTAGAATACTTCTGATCATGGTGATTTCTGCAACTTCCAGCTCATTTTATTAGTGCCAACAAACCCTGGGAGGTTTAGTTATTTCCCTGTTAATGCACTAGCGATTGATGTGGATAAATCCCATAAATACTAATGAGAGTGACTCGAGGAAATCTCCCCTGAATTCATGAGGAGAGGCTCCTATGCTGACCAACATGTTGCCTAATGACTGGAAATGATGGATTTATAAATTCTTCCTGGTTCCTCGGTGCTCGTGAGCTGCAGAAATAAACATCCTTACCTAGCCACCTCCTCCCAGGGTGCCTCTGGGTCTGGGGTGCAGGCAGGAAAGGAACAAAACCTTCTTCACACCTTTTCCTTAATGAAATGTGGATATACCTCAGAGGCATTAGCTCACCTTGGGGGATTATAACTAAGGAGTTAAATAAGAGTCAAGAATCTCCTCAGATAATCTGAGCCCATGTCCAAAACACCAATTTTCTAGCTATGAAAAAAATCAGTTAATAGTCACTTAAACTACATTAAATAGTGTGTGTTTGTGTGTGTGTGTGTGTGTGTGTGTGTGTGTGTATGCATAGACATGTGCATTTGTGTATGAATATTTAAACTCAAGTGTTTGGGCTATCCATTGCTACATAAACACACAGTAAACTTGAACAAGAACTGTTTTATATGTCCATAATTATCGGCAAGCCTGGCCTCAGCTGGAGGGTTCCTTTTCAGGATTCACTAAAAGTACCTCATGTGTTTGCTGTCAGATGGAAGGGACTCAATGTTCAAGAAGGCGTCACACACAATAGGGAAGCTGCACCAAAGAAATCTCCACAGTGTGGTAGTTTAACAAGATCTTCCAGGGTGGATGGGATGGGGATGTCACAGGGTCCTACCTTATAATGAAGAGTTAAAGGCAATCAATGGATGCTGAGGAAGGATCAGTTCTCTCCAGAGACTAGTTCCTTAAAAGGTTATCTGATCTCAAATGGGCAGTCCTAAACACAGGTGTACACATACACATGGGTATCACTTAATGGATTCAGTGTCATATATATATATATTAATGTATATTAATATATATATATATATATATATATATATTAAGCAAAATAGAAAAGGACCAGAATTGAGAGGGAGCAGAGAAACAGGAGAAGTTTGTGGGAGACTGAGCGGGATGGAAATAATGCAAAGATACTACTCATCTATGAAATTCCCAACAATAAAATAAATTAAAAACTGAAAAACAAGAATGTCACACATCTCAGAGGCCTTAGAAGGATGGGATAACAGGGGTTGGGACTGTGGAAGTTTGAGTGAGAATGTCCCCCATAGTCTCTAAGTATCTGGACATTTTGTCCCCAGTTGGTGGCTCTGTTTTGGGAGGTCTTAGAAGGTGTGGCCATGCTGGAGGAAGCATGTCACTGGGGGAGGGCTTAGAGGGTTCTTAAGCCTTGCAGATCTCCAGGCGAACTCTGCTTCCTGTGCCTGCTTGAAGATGTGAGCACTTAGCTTCTGCATCTACTCTAGTCACCCGTGACGCAGTGCCTCCCCGCCATGATGGACTGTTGTCCTTTTGGAATCGTAAGCTAAGACCCAAACCATATCACCAGGATTTCTATGGTTGCCAGGCTGAGACTCTGTCAGGAAGAAGGATAAAGTGTGGAAAAGGAAAACATTTCACAATCTGTAAACAAAGACCAATGCTCCAAGTTTTAAATTGAAACTTAAAAAACACGATCTACCATCTGATCACAGAGAGAAATCTACAGCCACCTACTCTGCACCTTCCCTCTCATACAAGAGCTCCCTAGAGTTCTCATTCTCTCATAATTCACATTCCGAGGACCATATGTGCCCTCTCAAAGGACCAGCCCTGAACCTTTCTTCACCCAAGTGGGTAAAGACCTAAGGATGCCCATAAATCCTGCTACAAAAATTCTCCCTTGAAGGTACCCTAACAAATATAATCTTCACTCCAACTGCAGTAACCCTGTGGGCTTGGTTAATATTTTCCAAATCCAGTCTACCTGTTGGCATTCTTCGACTATAAATAATTTGTATGGCATTTCAATTTTATCAAAGCACATCCCATTTGGTGTTTGGAACAGCTCTCCAAGGCAAGTGAAACAAGATTTATTGTCTTCATTCGACCAAAATGAAAACAAAGCCTGTTCAGATTAGCATGTAGTTCTATTTTTTTCTGGTGCTATATAGTTAACAAACACACTACTACACACTTTTTCGTTTAGAAATTCCTGAGTGATAGATAATAGGTGAGTCACAGATGTGAAGAAGTTAAATATCTCCCCAACTCACACAGTGAGAGGCAAGAGTAAGTTTGGATCCCAAGACAACTCAATCCACTTCTTTCCCATGTATAATGGAAAGGCCCCATTATCTATGAGCAAAGACCCCGTGACAGAATTATAACTGGAATTTGGATCTTCTAATGGATAGCCTCCCTGTATTCAGCTGACACTTACTCTTCAAGTCCAACTTGAAAGAAGCATCCCAAGGATGGTGAAAAAATACACCACATAGTATTATGACTTAGCTTTCCAAGATTACAGGAACCTAGTCTAGGTTTTGGTTTGAAAGTATAGTTGAAGACAACACAAGATGAGGCTTCATCAAAATGCCCTCTTGGGCTCCTCTTTAAATTCAAGACACTGCTCCCATAGTTTAGACACTACCTTGTAATACTTGAGAGCAAACCAATGGACAAACAGGTCATAAATACAGTAGGACCCAATTTTCTGTATAATTAGAAACTTCTTTTTAAAAACCCATCCCTAAACCAGGCGCGGTGGCTGTGGTGAGCACCTTTAGTCTCAGCACTTCAGAGGAAGGGGCACGCAGATCTCTGTGACACTGAGGCCAACCTGATCTCCATAGTTAGTTCCAGGCCTGCTGGGGCAACAGGGAGACCCTGTCTCAAAAGACAAAAAAAAAAAAAAAAAGCCATTCCAAATAGCAAAACAACCTAAAAACAAATGATACTAGAGCAACTGTTTCTCCATTAGTGAAAAAAAAAAATGCTTTAATTTTTATCTCAGCATAAGCATAAAACAATGGGTCAAAGTGTCAGAGGTAAAATAAGGAAGATGAATTGAGGTTTCTCCCTGCTGCTCAAAGGAAAGAATTTAGCTGCCAGACAGACACAGATAGAAAAGCAGAAGTTTATTTAGCAAAGCAGAGCAAAGGACAGCACACTCCAGAGAGAAACTGGAAGGGCTGACCTGTGTGTTAGCAGATCACTGAGCTCTGTACTGTGAATTTTTTTAAATGTTTTGATGAATCATTTAAATTAATGAGGTGTGTGGCATATTCATGGGAGAAAGATGACACTTTCTTCCCCTCTTCAAATCAAGGTGGATTGGATCCACAGCTATTTTGAAATACCTCACAAGGTCAAAAGCACAATGCAAATGATACTATTATCAAGCCAGGGTCTTTCAGGATGCTGACCCTTCCTTGGCACGTGTGTGGCAACTGGGAACGTTTCCTGGCACCTAAGTTCCTGGCATGTAGGAAGAACCTAACTAACTTCATCTTCAAGGATATTTAACCACAAATGGGCATTCTGACCGTCGAGAGACATAGCTCTGGGATATAACTGCCACTTGTTCAGTGGTTAGTATCAAACTCATTGCCAAACCAAGAGATACAGCTACCAGAATAAAGCTGCAGGTTTTTCTGGTTATCTCTTTCCTAATTCCTTGCCTATCTGGCATCATTACATTTAGAAGAAATAATGGAGAATAAATATATATGGCTTAAGAGTTGGGAAGATCTTCAACAACACACAAATAGCATAAAGGATATTAATTTGATGGCATCAAAACTAAAAAAAAAACTTGCATGCAATGAAAGGCATCATAAAATCGAAAGACAGCAGATTGAAAGAAAATATTTTTAACGTATGAGATACTAGGCCATATATCATAGATATTCAGGCCACCCTGAATATAGAGAGAGACCAATAAATAAAATACAAGTCAACAGACAAAAACAGGAAAGGTTTATACGTTGGCAATTCACAACAGAAAAATTTCAAAAAGATCAACAATAAATATATAGAATGATTTCCAAACTCGGCAGGAAAAAACTAAAAATGACAGTGAGCTATGCCATGTCAGGCCCAGCAGACTGCAAACATTTTGTGCTAATATCAAGCATTGGCTAGGGAATGAATCAAATGACACTTTCCACACAGCACTTGAAGAGAGACTGTTGATCAAGCACAATAGAACACCAATGTGGAGGCTCCATCACAGTGTAACATGTGCGTACAGTGTTAATGAATTCTAGCTCAGACTATACCCAAGAGAAGGCTTTGTGCAGATGCAAAAACAGCCCATAACAAGGACGTTCACTACTGACGTGATAAGAAAAATGGATTAACACCAAAATGCCCATCAGAAGGCCCAGGACTGAATCAACTCTGGCTTATCCACAGTAAAGAATATCTGTGGATGGGACTGGTGAGATGGCTCAGCAGTTAAGAGCACTGATTGCTCTTACAGAGAACCTGGATTTGACTCCCAACGCCTACATGGTGGCTCACAACCATCTGTAACTCCAGTTCCAAGGGATCTGACGGCCTTTTCTAACCTCTGCTGGCTCTGCACAACATGGGTGCACTTCTATACATGCAGGCAATACACTCATGCACATAAAACAAAAATAATAAGTGAAGTATTTTTTAAAGAGTGGGAGTTTGGAAGAAGAAATAATATGAGGGAGAGCCACAGGGACTCTGAGGTGCATTGGTGGGGTCTAGCCTTGTCCCACCACTCTCATCCTCCAGGCTGGGACTTGGGTCAGTAAATGCTGCAGTCATTCTTTCTACTCACTATGTAAAGTATCAGCTTTACATACATCTGAGTCCTACCTAGTTCTAAGTTTGGGTGGAAACGCTTCTGCTCTGCCAAGTTGGAAAGAGAAAAGGAGAGAGAAGAGGGAGGTAAATGCTTCTTCAAGGACCAGAGTGAGCTCAAGTGTTCGTATATGGATATATTTATCTTCTTCCAAGGCCTTCTACAAGACATGAGTATTTTCACCAGGCCTAGTGTGAGCCTGAGGAACAGGTTCCAATTTTGTGGTTGTCTCTGTTGACTGAGTGGGCCATAGCTAGAGTACTGAAATAAGAAGTTACTGGGGGCCACATGGTCTGTGCCTCCCAGGAAGCAAAGGGTCACATAGAGTCAGAGTCATCTCAGAGAGCCTGGCCTGGCCACCCGCAGGCAGCACAGTTTTTCTAGAGTCACCTGGGTTGCAACCTTAAGGAAAATAAATCCTATTTGCTCTTTCTAATTAAAAACGTAAAAGGGAGTAGTAATCTCTGTGAAGTTGCTCCAGTTGCTGAACAATGCTAATCCCCATTGCAAAGTCGAACGGAACTGCGTACAGAGGATTAATGAATGCCATTTAAAGAGCTATGTGCCTTATGATGTGGAGTGGCTGGGCCTCCTGAGGTTGTTTTACCCCTGGGCAAGCGTTAAAGTCATCTTTGTGCTTTAACTATCTGAATAAGGAGAATATTATTTCCCTTTGTGTCCAGAACCTTATAGTTTGAAATACTCCTTTACATTTTTCAGTTTATTTAATTCCCAGTATAATATTTTTATCCTTATTTCACAGATGAGGAGACAGGAGGCTGGACACCAACACCTTATTTATTTATTTTTATTCTCTTCTCACATCTTTTTGGTGTACGTGTATACAAGTGTTCATAGAGAGAGGGGCCATGTGTGCATGCAGAGGTCAGAAGTCAACTTTTCGTGCCTTCCTCAATTGCTTTCCCATCTTATTTTTTCAGACAGATTGGCTAGACTGGATGACCAGTGAGCCCCAAGCATCCTCCCGTCTCTGTCTCCACAGCGCTGGGATGACAGGCACGCATTGCTATGTACCAGGTTTTTACCTGGGTCCTAGGGATTCTAAACTCAGGCTGTGACTTTGCTGACTGAGGCACCATGCCCCATACACTCTTCGCCTTCCATTTGCAGAGCTATTTGCTGCATTTCTGGCATAGCTCCTACTCCTTTGGGAACACTGAATCAGTTTATCTCCCACCATGTGGATGTCTTTCTACATCTCTTCTCAGGGACAACCCCACAGCCTCGAGGAACAGACAACCCTAAAGAGAGCATTTTCTGCTCATATCAAAGTAGCTGGGTGGGTCTTCTCTCCCTCTGCTACACTGTGTGGGTGCTAAATATGCTGTTTGTGTCAACTTAAAGCTGAATTCAAAAACACGGCAAAGCTCATGCACGCCAAACCCCAGGCTTCCTGGCTCACTCTGGGGAAGAATGTTTATTCTCCATCTACCTATGTTCCCAATACATCACTAGGTCCTTTAGATGCTATCCGATTTAATCTCTATCAAAAATCTGCCAGAGAATTACAGTGATCTCCATATTACTGATGAAGAAACAGAGGCTGAGGGAAGTTAATTTTGCTCAAGGTCACACGCTAGGGACTAAGTGGAGAGTCTGCACATAAGCTCTGATTATTTCAGTGGGCCACTATCACTATGAGACTAGAAGGATGAATACAGAAACTCATATTTAAAAAAATTACAAACACACATAACACATGTGAATATAAAGAAGCTGGGTCACTATTAATAAATCCGGATATGAAAGGAGCATAAATTAAGATTATTCCAGGGGTAGGGGGTGCTGAAAAGATGGCTCAAAGGTTAAGAGGGCTGGCTGCTCTTGCAGAGGACCTGTAATCAATTCCCAGCACCCACATGGCAGATAACAACTGTCCGTAACTCCGGTTTCAAGGGATCTGACACTCTCTTCTCACCTCTGTGGGCACTGTACAACACAGGTGAACTTACATGTAGGCAATATTCTCATACACATAAAATAAAATTAATAGTTAATAACAAATTTTAAAGACTATTCCAGTGAAATCAAGATATTCATCTTTCTAACTATATATATATATATATATACATCATATATAGTATATAAATAAATATATATCTATAGTACAAGAGAATACTATTTAAGAAAAAGAAAGATATCTTAAAATCTATAAAATCTGAGCAGTGAATGCCAGATTTAGGAAGACAGTCCTGCAGAATGTCTGGCTGGCTTTCTTTCCTCCCTTTTCTCTCTCCCTCCCTCCCTCCTTTCCTCCTTCCTCTCTCTTTCTATCATCTCTATCTCTCTCTCTATCTCTCTTTCCTTTGGCACTGGGAACAAGCACCTAGATGAAATGGCTCTTGCCTATCCTTTACCAACCTCAGGAACAAATCTTCATCTAACATAGTCATGAGATGAGCTAATCCCCAATCCTCACGTGTTTCCAGCAGTTAATAAATCCTTACCTTGTGCTCACATCATATAACCTACACCAGGCAACAGAAGAACTAGCATTGGGCCATAGCATCTACTCCCAGGTAAGAATTCATAGCAGAAGCCTCAACCTGTTCTGGATACTCGGCACATGGCAGGGTCTCCCGGATTTCCAGAAGCAGATCAGGAAGAACTGAGGGACATTTCCCTCCCTGATCCCATCCCTATAGCAGGCAAAATTCAGTATGGACAGGAAGTTGGCAAGCTTTGAGAAGGCCCAGTATCTGGGCTCAGACTTCTCTAAGGGTATCTGTGGACTAAGATGTCTTCCTAGCCCAAGGGTGTGAATTTCTGAGAAAGTACAGACTTGTTTGGTTTGCAAGGATATAGCCCAGAAAATCTTTGCATTCAGGATTCTATATCCCAGGAACTAACTGTCTCTTTCTACTCCATGACATAATGTTGAATAATACATCACTGAGTCCACTTTTCGGAATGAGTTCTACTGGTTTCCAGTAATCTAGGTGTTAGCTAACCCCAATACTTAACATATTCACATGTGAGAATTTTGACTCACTTAAATGCTACACTACACACACACACACACACACACACACACACGCACGCACACACACACACACACACACACACATATACTTTCTTTAGTAGTTGGTTCAGAATACATCAAGATACACCAAATATCACAGCACATAGACACCAGAGAATGTACTTCTTATAATGCAGAAAGTAATTTCATTTTTCAAGGCCAGGATTATATTCTCTATACCAGCCACTAGGGGAATGCAGCAGGCCTGCAGCAGATGGTTGGAAGGTTAAAAAAGAAGAAACTAAGAATACTGTTTCCTTTAAAACCATATCCTTGCCAATCCCCTTCTGTGGAGCCCTCCCACAGCTAACTTTGGACACACACAAATTCACCTAGCTTATACCTGGGGCTCTCAGGGGCTGCTCCTGTGACGTCTGTTTCTATTCTCATAAGTCTGCTTATCCATCTCTGCAGAAGCCAACTCCAGCCAACCCATACTCAACAGAAAGCTCAGAATCGCTTTCGCAGCTCTGTCCAGATTGGCCAACTGTCTAGGGTCAGAGTTCAAAGCTGGACCAACTACTTGAGACCACTGCTAGGTAAGAACTATTTGTTTTGTTTTTACCAAGAAGTCTTAAACTTAGAACAATAGCTATGACAGATATTAATCCTAAGTGAAACTAATTCACCACATTTCCTATCTCTCAATTAACCTCTTTTCCCAAAAATGTTGCTGTTTTAAATGTCTGTTGCCAAATAGTCCCCTAAATGAGTATCATTTCCCAGCTACCTTTTAGCAAAAATTATCTATCATTTCATACCTGTTATATGCAGATTGCAACTCTTAACACAAATCTGAGAAACCAAACTTTCAATGCCCCCAACCCCCCAGGTATTTAAAATCTGGGGTTTTGCACTGACAGGAAGTGCTTCCGTTTCTTGGGCCTGTCTGGAATCTGAGTAAAGAGAGAGATGATGAAGCAGCTTGTGTCCTACCATCAGCTGCCACGGAAACCACTTGAAGAATGCGTGGCCCTCGTGAGCTTTGAATGCTCAAGGAAGTTGAGGGCATTATTTTCAGGGACGGAGTGGGTGCCTCTCCACTCCAATGTGGCCTACCTCACGGGCCTCTGTGAGATCCATGCTAAGGCCACACTGATGATCTCAACTCAAGAGACCCTTCTTGGTTTCCCAGAACCATGCATGCTGTAAAGGTGGCTTACTTAAGAAACAATTAGGTGCATACACAAAGCAATTTGCAGGCAGCCGCGCTCCTTCAGCTTTCTAAGTGAAGGGCCTTTCAAGGCTGATTTATAACACTGTCGTCTTCAGAAGGCAAAATAATTAATAGGAGCATGGACTTCTAATTTCAGTGACTTCCAGAGAAAGTGGATTTCATTTGATTTATGACGGCCGGTGACTTTGCATTTTATCAGTTCATTCCCTCATTATTTATGCTGATGGCCAATTTCAATGGGTCGCTATCATCTAACTCACTACTAATCAAAGAGAATTAGGGTTCACTGCATTATTTAGAAGTCGCTAATTTATCTTCAGAACAAGTAGTGAGAAGAGTTTGGGGCCTTCCAGGAGGGGGAAAAAAATGAACAGCTGGCTGAAGCCAGAAAATTTGGTCAGCATTATAAATGAGTTTTATCAGGGGTATTGCAAGTTGATGAGTCGTGAGTTGGAAGGAAAGAACAGAGGAAGAAAAAGAAAATGCGAAGCCAGGGTGAAAGAAAAATAAAGATCCTAAGTCCTAAGTTTCCTTTGTGGTCTGAAGGGCCTGGCCATCACAAAGGGCTGATTTTGTCCAGTTTCCCTGAGATTTGTGTCATCTGTGTCCCTGATTCATCTTAGTATTGGCAGATCAGCCTCATTTCAACTCAATACATAAAAGTCTGTTTCCACGGAAGCAACCAGAGTTCCTTTGCTTCTCATTTTGAACTCATTTTAATATGTTCTAGACACAAGATAATGCATCACATTTAAACATGAGAAAATTAAGTCCCATCAGCAAGTAATAATACCCAATCATATTCAATCATGTTGAACAACAGCCACCACCGCAGCCACCCTCTTCCAGGCAAAGTCAAAAAAACAACAATTAAAAGCAAAAAGCTGTTGTTATATACTTTGAAAAAGACCCAATTTTAAAATACTCCTGTGTTATTTCCCGTAGGAAGACATGTTCCCTCTCCGTGCCTCCAAACTTTTACCCAGAACACGCTGACTTAAATGTCTACCAAGAGAGTTCTTGTCTGTCAAATTTCAACCTCTCCTCAGCTTTCTGAGCTCCTCAGACTTCCAGGTAGGACCTAATTATGTATTCCCCAGTAAACAACAAACTCTGGGAGGCTGGGCACTGAGTGAGGGGAACAGCACACTCCCGAGACCCCACGTGTCAGAGGCATCAGTATTGTTGACTTTGCTATTTGCCTTGACCTTGATGTTTCCTGTACCCCTCGGCCGTCATCCTCCCTCATTCCAAAGTTCAGAAAACTAGATGGAATGACATGACTCACAACAAAACCCTAGATTCTTACCCACCCAGGAAACACTAGCAACTTAAAAACCTTTCAAAAGTGGAAGGGGACGTAGAGAATGCTACCAGTTTTTGAGCACTAAGTCTAAAGGGAAATGTCCAGCTCTCAACACCAGTAGAGGAGTTTTCAGCTTGCTAGGGCACCTCAAACGTATTTCCAAAGGAAATATAAGACTGCTAAAATAGTCTGTCACTTACAGTTTTCATAATGACCCTACTATACTTTTGTAAATCTCAAGATTCTTAATGATGAGGGCATATATTATCTGCAGGTGAGTTTTTATTCTTGGTATTTCCAATCTAAAGACTTCTCGGCCTATGCTGAGCCCTCTTTCTGGTTTATGTTAGGACTCAAGCCAGCCTGTCAAGGTGATCATATAATAAATATAGCCTTATTAAACTGTACAGAGTAGCCATGCTGAGTTATGATTATGGGAGTGCCAATGATATGAAAACACCGTGTTTATCATATTCACGCTCTGAAATAAAGTCAGAGATCCCAGCGTTTATTTTCACCCCACTTCACAATTTATATGTAACCACAAGTAAAACAGCACTCGAGAAACTCAAGCCACGTGACCTGTGCATTGTCTGTGATTGCTTTCAGGTTGGCTATAGACCCAGCCAATGGTACTCCGTCAAACCTAGACAACAGGAAGGGCTTCAGATAGTCATAACAGAAGGAACCGTAAGGAATGAGATACCTGGTAGAGACACCCAGCCGTGGAGAAGGGAGGGAGGTCAGGAAGCAGCTGCTATCTCAGGCTGAAAGGACAGTGGGCAAGTGCCACCACACCTAGGAAAGCACACACTGTACTTCCACAGAATGTTCTAGAAAAAAGGACCTACAGAAACCCCAGACCCATATTCTGCCCTCAATCATTTATTTACATCATAAACACCCTAAAGTGAAACATTTTTAATTAGGGGTCAGCATCTGCTAAGGGACTTTGGTGAATTTTTAGGGGTTTTTTTGGGGGGTCCAAAACAAAATCACAAGACATTACATTTGCTGACATAACCATTTAAGGGCACAGTTTACTGATGTGAAATAGAATTATATTACTGTGTTAGTGATCTTCAGAACCTTTATATTTGGTCAAATAAACTCGTGCCATTAAAACTGACTCAACTATCTCCCTTCCTCCTCCCAGTCCTTCAGCAACCACGTATTTTGCTTTTCTATGATTTTGGATGTTTTAGTTACTTAATATGAGTAGAATTATATACTATTTGTCTTTTTAACTTTTGTTCTCTGTCATATCCTTAATGTTGTTCTATGCTATAGTGTGAGGCAATACTTCCTTCTTTAAGGCAACAGAATACTTCATTGTATGGATATACCACATTTCCTTTAACCATCTGCTGGTGGACATTTCAGTTGCTTCCAACTGTTAATTAATGCCACAGTGAATACTGGTGTAGAAATAGCTCTTCAAAATCTTGCTTTGAATTCTTCCAGATCCAAGACTGCCAGATCACACAGTAGTTCTCTACCTTTGAGGAATCACTTTGCTACAGTTGACATTCTGGCACAAGAATTCCTGTATCTCTGTATCTTCACCAGCACTGGTTATTTCCTGTTCTTTGATAGTGCTGTCCTAATGAGCCCATCCTACTGGGTACCAGCTGACATCCCATGACCCTTTTCTATTTGTCTTATAATTAATGATGATGTGCAGTCTTTCATATGCCTGTCTGCACACCTATCTTCTTTGGAAAAATGTCTACCCAAGTCCTTTGCTCATTTTGAAAAAAACTGAGCCACCTTTTGCTCTAAGGAGCTGCTCATGTATCTTGAGTTTAATATCACATACCACATATCTAAAAATTATATAGTTTATATGTAGATATTATGTATAAACAAATACACTATCATTTTTTAAATATATAAAGTTTTATTTTTGTGAATGAATGTATTGTCTGCATGTATACAAGTGCACCCTTGTTGTGCAATGCCCGTGGAGGTCAGAAAAGAGCATCAGTTCCCTCTGGAACTGGAGTTATGGACAGTTGTTAGTCGCCATGTGGGTGTTAGAAATCAAACCTGGGTCCTGTGCAAGACCAGCCAGTGCTCTTAATCACTGAGTCATCTCTCCAGTCCCCTATTTATCATTTTATATAAAATGTATTACATATAGACCTAAGGTTAACTCTAAAATGCAGAAGGAGCTCCTATAACTCAACAACAAAAAAATGGCATGATTCAAAAATGAGGACTGGGGACACGGCTCGGTGAGTTACGTGATTGCTGGATAAATAACAAGACATAAGTCCAGCACACAGAAAAGCTGGGCAAAGCTGTGCACGTCTGTAATGCCAGCCCTGGGAGGAGACAGGTGGGTCCTGGGACTCACTAGCCGGTCAGTCTGCTGAAACAGTGAGTTCTAGGTTCAGTGAGAGAACCCACCTCATAAAATAAGGTGGGGAATGATAGAGGAAGAGATGCGTGACATCAACCTCTGGCCTCCACTGGTACCTTGTCACACAGGCAAGCGTACCCCCCCACACACAACCATACGCACACACATACACCCATACACACATGCACACACACACACACACACACACAATGTATTTTTTTCAGACAGTTCATATATACATTACATACTTTCTATAGACTACATATTATTCGTACGTTTTCCTCTATGACACAACCTGCCTTTTCCTTCTGCTGACTGCTTTTTGACAGGCAGAAGTGTTAGTGTGGTGTAGTCCCACTTTTCTAATTGTGTTTTTGTTGCCTCTGCTTCCGGGTCAATAATAGCAGATCTGGTACACTGAAGCTTCTCTCTGTTTCCTTCTGGGAACTTTATAGTTTTACGTTTTAATCTTGAGTCTTTGGTCAAATTAATCATCAGGTGTAGTGTAAAGTAGGGCCCGTTTTTTTACACATGGTTATCCAGTGGTGTCAGTACCATGTGTGCTGAGCACACTGTCTTTGCCCCAGTGTAAAGAAAGCCCTGGCACTCTTGTAGACAATCATCTGCACGGGGCTGTTTACAGGCTCTGTTTGGCTGCACTGGTCATTAAGGCAGCACTGAATCACCAGAAGTGTGACTGTGGTGTAGTCCCAGTTTTCAAAATCACGAAGCAGAAAGCCTTGAGCTCTGTACTTTCTTTTTCAATACTGTCTTAACTGTTTAAAGTTTCTTTAAAACACCTTATGACTTGTAGGATTTTTTTCTGTTTATGCCAAAAAAATAATCCATTGAGATTTTGATCAACATTATATTCCATCTATGAACTGCTTGGGTAACACGAGTATTTTAACAATGTTAAATGTTGCAATTCATATACAAAGGATATCCTTCTATTTATTTTCCTCTTTGATGTCTCACAGTCACATTAGGTTTCAGTGTACCAGCCTCTTGCTTCCTTGGCTAAGTCTATTTCTGTGTGTTTTATGCTTTTAGTTGCATCCTGCTAAGGATTTTACTGCTACTGTCTGACTCGGTTTTGCTCCCCAAGTGCCGAGGGCAACACACATACTGCACTGTTACACAGAGCATCCATGCTCAAGACGTTTGCAGAATGTAAGAAAGACTGGGTGTATGAGCTGACTTCTCGTCAACTCAACGGGAGTGGGTTTCAGTTCCTTCTTTCTTTCCAATACTGTGACCAGATAGATTTGGCTGGTTCTGCTCAGTGACATTAGAATAGATAAGCAAACCTCTTTTAGCCTCTTGCTTCTATTTCTAAATGATTTATACTGAGGTAAATAATTCTATCCAATGCAACAAAACCAAATCGAACCTATAATGCTTCTTATTATTTGACATTTACCTTTTCAGATTCATTTGACTTCGTAAGCTCCTCTCCCTCTACATTTTGAATGCCTGGTGGGACCTTAGTAAGCCAGCTGGAGTCTGTTTGTACTATGCTGAGTTAAAGGAGCAAAGCTCCCAACCAGAACAAATAAACAGAAACAACAGACAAATGTGACAATTCTGCATGAAGTGAGTATATTCTTCCTCATTTGGATAGTATCTTAGCATTGACCAGTTTATGGTAAGGTGATCCTGACTTTGAGATACAAAGGGATAAATTCCTCTAAGCAGGAAGCAGTAATTAGGAGGCCAAAACAAGATGATCCCAAATTTCAAACCAACCCGAGCTACATAGTAAGACTTTGAAGACAGAGTGAGAGGGACGAGGGACAGGGATAGGGAGAGGAGGAAGAGGAAGAGGAGGAGGAAGAGGAGGAGGAGGAAGAAGAAAGAGAGAGAGAGAGAGAGAGAGAGAGAGAGAGAGAGAGAGAATAAGCATTACAATTCTACTATTTCCATTTCCTTCCTATGTTTAATCTCTTCCCTCTCTGCCCCCATGTGGTTCTTTTATTTAAGAGTGCAATGCAGGAGGATTCTTTCCCCGTTCTCCCCTTCTAGTCAAGTTACAGGAGATTCAAGGAACCTGCCCCCCACTTGACAGTCACCCCACTCCCCAAATGGAGATGTATTAAAAGACCCCTAAGCAGGAATTCAACACAAGACATGGCCAGAGGCACAACTGATGAGTTGGAGATAAAATCGTTACAGGTGTGAGTCCTGTGGCTGCCTGGTGCCATAGGCCTCTCCAAACCCTAGAGGCACGGAAATGTCCTCCAGGCTGTTGTTACAAACTACCCAGCTGAAGATGGGTGTGAGTCTGTCAAAGGCAGGGGAGGGACAGGGAAGCTGGAGGAACTGGAGGATTCCTTGCTGGCATATCATGACAGCCAGGCAAGAGCTGAAGAGTGGGAGTTTTTGAAACAAATGCCAGTTAAATGATCCATTCGGCTCTACGTGATATGTCTGGTATAATATAGCTTGTTCCAGATGTCAAATAATACTGCCAACCCATGCTCGCTAATGTGAAAACCACTGTTGCTGATAAGCCTAAGCGTTGTTGAATCTGTGCACCAGCCACCCATCTGCAAACAAAATATTGCATTAAAAAAAAAAATAAAACCTGCGGCTCCTAATTTGAGTCGACAAAGGATTGACTGAAAAATGTAATTTATAAAAAGCCGTTTTCCCCTGAGAAACTTTTTTTTTCAAAAATAATATTTCACATTTACACATTTAAGTTATATTCAATTTTATACAAAAATTATAGTAATTGTCCTTCACCTAACATGAATGTTATAATTATATTTTCAGCGTTGCCACACTTCAACACCCAGCTAGGAGAAAAGTGCGACATGTTCGCAACCAACGTGGAAGGAACAAATAGATTTGCAGGGTTTGACGTGACCCCTTACATGTTTGGCTCTAAAATACCCATTGTTCATAAAATTCATAAAGGACCGCATATGTACATCCCAATTCCCTTTTCCCTTCCATATATATGAAAATGCAATTTACTGTATGTCAAATGAAAAATGCAGTCTTCAAAGGCGCTGACAACAGGTGCTAGTTAAATGATCAGGCGCGATTTGTTACCCAGTCCCTTACTCTCATTTGCAGCAAGATAAATTGCATTTTAGGAGAGTGGTGCGATCTAAGGGGTCTTGACATGTTTTTATTGATTTGCATAGGTTATATGCATGTATTCCTGTTTGTAGGCAAATATTGCCACAAGTAAATTCAAGGCACTGCGCTTGTGTTTTGAGAAAATTGGAGTCATCACGGGGGAGCCAAGATAGAGTGAGCCTGGGTAAAAGAGACACATCCAGCTTGCTGGAATCTCAGAACCTCTATTAAGATTTATAGGCTGTAGGATTCTTTTGGGCTTCAACATTATTCTTAGTAAACCCTTTCTGTCTTCTGTTGTTTATAAAAACTGGCAGCTTTAGCAAAGACAGAAGCTTAAGTTGTAGGTAGCGCAATTTAACATAATAGTTCTTGCCTGTCCTCCAAATAGCCTAATGCTGATTTTGCAAAAGGAAAAAGAGAAAGAAGGAAGGAAAATCACGGGCGCCACACACTGAAGGCCGCTGCTGTGACAGGGATAGATGTGGCTGTCACCACAGAAAAGCAGTGGTGAAATTTGATTTTATTTCTAATGTCAAAATTTACTAACTTTTTGGGCTCCCGGGTTCTATTTCTCATTTGATTTTTTCATTTTGTTAGCTCAGCACCATCAGGCCCATCACAGAGAGTAATGCACCAATTAGTACAGGAGTCACTCGCTCAGAGGGGACTTTTCCATCCGCGGGGCTTCCCCTTCCTCCTACCACCATCACACCAGGCGAGCTTTCCCTTCTACTCCAGAGTCACGGGCCTCTTTCTAGAACTTGCCCTCCCTACTCCAATCAGAGCACTCTCTTGCCATGGAGGTGTGATGGTGCAAAGGTATGGCTCGCCTTATTTTAATAAACACCTCCTTATTTTAAATTTTGTGCTAT
>CM069540.1:17230000-17305000 GCA_035773235.1 Eospalax fontanierii | reverse complement strand
TTTCACAAGTTCATTTCATTTGGGTACTAGAAAGAGAGCGGCTTCACTTAACAAACTGGGAAACGGGATTATACCAGAAAGGGCTCTTTACCCTTCGGCAGAGGAAAGGTTTGAGATAACCAAGAGCAGAAGCCTGGACTCTCTGCAGAGGGGAAGAAAGCTCTAAGTCTTTATGGATCAAGATTTATGCTCTCAAGGGTCCAGGAAGTCCAAAGAAGGGAAAGTCAATCTAGCAAGGGAAAGAAGCAGAATTGGAAAATGCAGGTAGAGAGGATGATGCTTTGTAAAAAAGTTTTCATCCAACTCATGTTGTGTGATAAATTTTACTGTGCTGTTATAAAAGTCAAGTGCATCTTAACGCAGTGAAGTTCCCAGGTAGCTCAGTCAAAAAGCTGGATGTACCCTAAGCCATGTAATTGAAATTTCTGAAGTCAAAAGCCATAACGATTTTGTTCTCCTTCAGTTACAGATCATCAGCTGGGAGCGGACATAACCATGGGACAGTAAAACCACAGCAGGGTGAGTGTGAAGGAAAACAAGAGCTGTACCCAGCCCTAGCGTCAGCCCCAAGACTGACAGCTCGTTACCGGCACAGAGAGAGCTGGTTTGCCACGCACCTTCCGTCCTCACATGCGCTACGTCCACAGAGAAAGAAGTGTGTTCAGCAGAATCCCAGCACATGCACTTTGTTTGTGCTTATTAAATAAAAAGAAAGGATCACCTTCAGCTATATTAATGATGGACTGGCGGATGAAGGATGCCTGTGAAAATTCACAACATCTGTTTGCTCTACTCTCTTCCCAGCATGCTGCACCTATTTCTCATGCTTAATGATGCTCAGCCACTCTGCAAGTTTCACGAACAAATGTGTGTTTAGCCACATTCATCATCCTGAATGAGTGTTCTTGATGAAGCCTCCACTGGCCTGTTTCGCTCTTTCTGCTACACTTTAACAAATGACAACTGCTCTACGTATTTTTCATTTGTTAAAAATAAAAAGCTAAGTGAAGGATAGGCCTGGAGGATTTCTCTCTTTCTCTTTGACTCCCCCCAGAACCTTCAGCACACCATCTATTGTATTTCTGTAGCCACCAGCCATGACCATGGTAAGGATGTGTTGAGAGAGCCTGCCATGATGTCAAGGGATGCTGTCCCACCTACTGGATCCCTGCATCAGTAATGGGTTTCCTCTCCTATCTTTAATTACCTCTACCATAAAACATCTCACTTTTTGCAGTCCCAAACTTCTAACCAATAAGTAGACAAGAAATCAGGAAATACTCTTTGCATGACCCCAAATGCCTAAACTTTATTAGATCACACATTAGAAACTGAATAAATACTTGTGTGAATTTAGTTTTTACAGGGTCTCCAGAAGAAAGTAAAAAATATCATCCTCATTTTGACAAACAAGACAATATTTAGATGATCCCATGTTCAGAAACTTCAGCTTGTGGAAGCAGTTTGGCTCTCGTTCCTGCAAACCCTGAAATCCCAATCGGAATGACCCACAGAAATCAGGTCCTGCCATTGGGATCCAAGAGTTCAAAATGGCAAAGGCATTATACTATGTTAGGAAATAATCATTCAGAATTCGTTTTCAAGTGATTGTTCTTATCCTAACCATTTCATTAGAAGCATGAAAAGCAAAAAAATAAAATCAGATCTTTTTTCTCCATTAAATATTCATAATCATTGGAAATCAGTTTAAGTTCTATTGCCCATGACAACACTTTTTCGCTATATTTGCAATGCTGAATATTGTATTAGTATTTGTATTGCATCGAATTCAGCATGCATCGCAAAGCACTTTACAGATGCAATAATCACATCATACACTCGATAAGTCGGTGCTGTGGTATCACTACTTTTGACCACAGCGGATTCTGGCTTTTCCTCCTTGTGATGTTGTGAACTTCCACAAAGGAGAATGCTTCAGTCATCACATTTTGTTGCTTTTCTGGTCCCAGCCTTCTTTAAAATGCCTCCTAGAGCCACCGAGTTTTTTCTACATATTCATTCGCTGAACTATCATATAAATACATTTTAATCTGGTTGAAAAACAAGCTCCTGTGACCAGGTACAAAAAGGCTTTGGGACGTACAGACTTAACAACAAAGAAACTACACCTTAGTGACACTGCTGAGAAACCCTTTCAAGAGCCAAAAACCAAGAAATCTTAACTGGAAGTCCATCAACATTATTTAAGTATTTACTACGGCCCTACTCCACAAGTTCCCCGAAGACTACAATCAAAACCAAGAAGCCTGGAAACTCCTGAGCCTTCAGGTCGATATGACTTTCAAGCTTGCTTAGAAGCACAATAAAGAGCTGAGGAGATAGTCAAGTACTTGTCTTGCAAGTTCAATGACCTGGGTTCAGTCCCACAGGCTCCATGTAAAAAAGCCAGGCATGGCCCATGAGTTTATAATCCCAGGGCAGGTAAAGCAGAAAGAGCTAGATCCCTAGGGTGTACAGGTCAGTCAGCCTTGCCTACAAGATGAGTTCAAGGCCAGTGAGAAATCTTGGCTTAAAAACAAAACAGAACCAAAAACCACCAAAGAATTAACAACAACAAAATGCCCCAAGAAACAACACCCAAAGTTGTCTTCTAGCCTCCAAATGCACATGCACAAACATGCAAGTGTACACACACACACACACACACAAACACAATAAAAAGTTATGCTGCAAATCTGTACAATTAATTTTCAAATGATATTGTTTCATCTAGTCTTATTTTATTTATTTTTAGACAGGGTCTCCTGTAGCCCCAGTAAGCTTGGGACTCACTATGTAGATCAGGCTGGCTGGCCACAATTTCACAGAGATCCTCCTACCTCTGCCTCCCTAGTGCAAGGATTAAAGACTTGTGTTACCACACCTGGCCCAGTTTTATAAACAGCTAAAACCAAAAGTGTTTTCGCAAACAGATATTTAATATTTTATTTTTTATGTGTATGAGTGTATTGTTTGTGTGTGTAAGTGCACCCATATCGTGCAACGCCAGAGGATGCCAGAAGACAGTGTCAGATCTCCTGGAACTAGAGTTAGGATGGTTATTAGTCCCCATGTGGATGCTGGGAATTCAAACCCACATCCTCTGCAAGAGCAATCAGTGCTCTTAACCGCTGAGCCATCTCTCTAGCCCACAGATGTTTTTCTAAACAGCTAAAATCAAAAGTATGACACCTATCATGTAATCAAATATGAACACTAACCTTCACATCTTAAAAAAAGACACTGTAAAAGAGGTCTTCAAAAGCAAAACAGGAATTCCCTCAAATTCTACATCTTAAAGATCTCCCGAAAGTATAGGGTGAGACTGATTAGTACGCATTGGAGTATCTGGAGAAAATGTAAATTGATTAATTAAGATCTCCCCAATTTCTTCAGCTCACAAAGAACACCCTCTTCTCTGAAGGTCAGAAGGTGTGACCATCTGCCCCACAAAGTATCACCCCACCCAACTCTGGTGCTTGTGAATATTGGGCTATGTTCACTCTATGATGGGAACATGGTCTTACTAAAGCTTGGGGATTCTACAAATCTTTTGTCTTCCACATTCTTTGTACTCAGCCCTGTTCTGAACACTAAATGGCCTCTGTGCCAGAATCCTGATATCAGCGTATCAAAACAGATTCCTACAGATTTATTATAGTCCATGTGCCCAATGAATCAGTACCTATGTGTAAAGTTAGACTTTTATTCTATTCATCTGTCTACATATATTAAGGCTCCTGTTCCTGCCTTAGGTACCTCAAGAAATGCAAAGATGAATATGGTCCGCAATGACATTATAATATAACTGAGAGAAAACACTCATTTGAACATCCACTGTGGGCCAGTGCCATTTAAAAGTTAAAGACTAGATGCTGGAAATGTAGTTCAGTAGTAGAGCATTTGCCTAGAGTGTGCAAAGGCCTGGGTCTGATTTCTAGCACTCCAGAAAAAAATGAGGGAGAGAGAGAGAGACTAGAAATACAATAAGAGTTGAAGAAAAAGAAAAGAACACTTAGATAAACACGGTATTTCCAGCCCATGTTTGAAGGATAGGGAAGGCTACTGACAGATGACAATGTGGACAGTAATTTCCAAACCAAGAAAATAAGCTGGGCCAATTTATGAAGGTAAAGAATAAGATACTCATGTGGGTACAAAATAGGTTTCCTAAAAAACACAAGATATAAACTATCTTTTCAGACGTTTTAGACAGCTCTGTGGCCCACCAGAGGTACCTCTTTTCACAACAGATTAACTGCCCTTTGGCAAGAAAGCAAACCCTGTGTACCAGTCCCCTGTGACACAGAGTCCCACAGGACAGGCTGAGAAACTAAATTTCCTCTGGCGGACCCTTCCAGACTCAGTGTGTAAATTCTTTGACCTGCTTTGTTGGGGTGTTGGCTTGAGTTAATTTCCTGGTTTTGTTGGTGGAGGACTTAGCACCAGACGTTACCCCCAACTCTCTCGAGCTCTATAACGTGTGCTGGCGGCAACAGCCTCTTCCACAGCTGCAGGAATCCAGCAGAGGACAATGCACACTTTCTCCAATGGTCTTTCTTCCTCTTACTGGAGACAGGGATTTTTGGAACACTTTCTTCTTTCTTAGCCAGAACTTCTACTCCAGAGAACATAAAAATCCTTTTATTCAAATCTCAGTTTTTACTATTTAATTCACTGGGATCCTGCGGACATTAGATGGCCATAACTACTCACCTTATTCAATCCAAGAGCCTTCTCAGAGCAGCAATACTTGATAAGAGGCTTTTGCTCTGAGCTGATGGATGTCTGCTAGGTCCAGTCTGGCAGGTACAGAACGGGACTAAAGCAACTGAAACTTAGAGCCCACTGCTGTATCACATTGGCCAATCCACAACTGACTGACAACTGAAACTCATCATCTTTTATTTCTACAAAAGCACTTACTTCAGTGAATGCTCAGAACCAAAGATCCGTAACAGTGGGGAGTCCTAAAGGATCCTGGCAATCAATCAGTTCAATCCCTTCATTTTATGGCTGATGAAATTGAGGTCCAATGAAAGCAAAATGGCTTGCTCTCAGGCATACAACTTTTTAGCAACCCAATTGAGACCGAAGTCCAGGTCCCTTCTACAACTACATGCTATCTGTCAATCTTCTAAAAGTTGGGACCGCTGAATGAAGAGCTTAATTCAGTAGACCGAATTAACACCATCCCTAGACGTCCCTAGACTTTGTGACTGTCATGTCATGGGGTGATGAAGGCAAGCATCCTCTCATGGGGACATTGACTTGGGTACATGCATGGGCCCGGTATAGTCACAATGTTGCAGATAAGAAGGAAATATTGCATATAGTCTGTGAGTCCAGGAAGGCAGCATGATAATGAGAGCAGAGAGCAGTGTGATGTGCTCTGAATACAGGAAGTGGCCTCAAGACAAGGATTACAGGTAGTTAGTAGAAACCAGAAGAGGCAGAAAACAGATGGTCCTTATAGAGCCTTCCAAATGGGGACCTCTCAGACTTTTGACCTCCAGAACTTTATGAGACAGGTGGAAGACAGTTCAGTGGGTAAGAACCCTTGCTCTGTAAACACAAGGACATGATTTTGAATCCCCAGGACCCATGTAAAAAGCCAGAAATGGCTATATATGCCTGTAACTCCAGCATTGGAGTGTAGAAACAGGCAGATCCCAAGAACTCACTGCTCAGCTAGCCTAGCCTGAATAGTGAACTTCTGGCTCACCAAAAGACCCTGTCTTGAGGTAATAAAGCAGAGGATAACAGAAAGAGAGAGATACCCACTGTCCTGACCCAGCATCCACATGCATTCTTGGGAGCACATGTGCCCACACACTCATGGGCATACATGATACAACACACAAGAAATTAGGTTAAATAAATAAATAAATCTTTACAATAGGGCTAGAGAGATGGCTCAGAAGTTAAAAGCACTGGAAGCTCTTCCCAGGACCTGAGTTCAGTTTCCAGGACTGGCATGGCGGCTAACAACTGTCTTTAGTTCCAGTTCCAAGAGATTCGACACCCTCTTCTATCCTCTATGGGCATTATATAGCATGGGTGCACACATGCTGACAAAACACTCAAAACATATAAAATAAAAAATAAGAAATCTAAATGAAAGTTTATGAGAATAAATGTGTGTTATTTTAGACTGTTAGCTTTGTGATAAATTGTGGCTGGGATAATAAATAACTTATATAGATCTGAGTACTTAACACTATGGTTCTACTATAAAAATACCTAAAGCCATGGAAGTGTTTGGAATTCGACAAGGAGAAAAGACTGGTGGAATTTAGGGGAGCAAAGTAAAAAACAGCTAGGTTGCCTTAACTAGACTATCAGTGGTAATACTGGCATTAATGACTCTCCTGGTGCAGATTCTGGGATAACTAGGAGTGTGGTAGAGAAAGCCAATAGTGTTTTGGAGACTATCTAGTCACATTTCTATTGGTAGAAATACAGAACAGAACAGAACGAGAACTGTGCTAGGCATCACGTCAGGAGCATTAGCTTTGAGGTTCAGCAGTTACAGAGAAAGCACAACTTGCAAACCAGGAAGCTGGATTTCAGTTGAGATGATTCCAAACCAAGTGAAGGGGCCACCTGCTTTCTCACCATGCTGGTTAAAGTTATAAAAGGAAAGAACGAAAAGATAAATGGAGAGAAGGGTTAGGACTCAAAAGGGAACCGGGACTCAGTGGTACAGAGGATTTTTCAGTATATTCATACTGCAAAGGATGTTAAAACAGGGAACTCACTGTCAAGCAGGATGCTCTGAAGACATATCCACATTGTAAATGGACCCCCTTGGTAAAGTACTTCAGAAAAATTTAAAGATCAGGCTCATAAAAACTGCTCAGCTGCAAGCAAGTACTCCCCTTCATGAAAGAGGAAGGGGTGTCCCAAAGGAGTCCCTAAGGTGAGCTGGTATACGTGCACATGGGAGGGGAGCTCCCCAGGACACAGGACATACACCCTTAAACCGCATGGAGCCTGCCATCCCGCCTGCTAAACTGCTTGAGATTGCCTACTTGACTGCTTTTTCTTCTCACTTTCTCCATTGTTGATGGAAATACCCAGCACTGATCCTGTCTGCCTATTTTATTATGAAGAAAGAGAGAGACCCATTTTCCCAAGTAATGTTCATGTACTGAGTAGTAGCTGAATTTGGGCCAGAAAAGATGCCCCTACTAGACAGCCTCCGAATAACTGGACCCAGTGATGACCAATCACAGGAGTGGTTCCAGATCTATTCCTGTCCTGGAGTAGAGGAGACCATCCCACAAGTCCCAGATTCAGATTCCTCAACATCTCCTGGGCCATTTCTCATGCCAAAGGCTCCTCAGACCTGGTGGAACCCTTTTCCAAACACCTTCGGAGAGCATTCATAGTGCATTGGACTAATTACAAAAGCCATGTTCAAAGTCCTCTCACTATAAAACTCTAAGTGACACAAGATCTCTAACTCCAAGTGAATTCATCCTTCACCTTCATTTTGATCATCCCACAGGACCTCAAAACCCTTGGGGCCAAAGGGCAGGACCAGCAGGCCCTGAAAGGCTTCTCTCGACTCCTGTTTTCCACAAAGGCACATCTCATTTACCTGTCTGGCCAGGTAAATTACTACAAGAAATACCTCTCTCAAAGATTGATCATAAAAAAAGAGACTCCAGAGAACAATGTGCAAGTGGAGCTGCATTCAGGAGAATTCCAAGATTAAAATTTCCAGTCAGCCTTAATGCTAGCAAATTTACTTCAGGATGTAAAAATAACACGTTCTGCTATATTTCATCGCTTTATTTGCTCTCCTCTGCAGAGATTACCGCTGTGCGTGCAGCATCATCAGAGTGGAGAAGGTCAGGTTGACAGAACTTCTTGGTGGGGGGAATAATCTTTAGTCCTCTAAATATATAAGTCCTGCAACTTCCAGGCCACAAAAGCAAACTCTGGTTTGGAAAATGCCAACTTTCATCTCCAAGGAAACTCAATAACTTCCAAATGGTCCTTAGATCACATTTATGTGGTTATAAGAAGCCATTAGAAACATTAAGAAACAATTCAGATTGAAAGAGCTTTCAAGTTTTTTTTTTCCCCTCCCCAATTTTGGCAAAGACAACACAAGCCTCAATGAAGAAAGTTCGTGCAAAAAAGGAAGGCAGGGCTGGAGAGATGGCTCAGTGGACAAAGCTCTTGCCACCAAGTGTGAGGAATGGAGTTGGTATTCCTAGAACATCATGTCAAGGCCAGGTGGGTGTGAGACAGGTGTATAACCCCATCACTCAGGAAGTAGCGATGGTGGGGGTTCGCTGGAGAAGGTAGCTAGGGGGTCTAGCCCATACCAATGAACTCTGGGTTTGATTGAGAGGACCTTCCTCAAGGAGTAAGGCGGAGAGCAATCAAGTAAGACCCTCAGTGTCAACCTTGGGCCTCTATATGCATGCACACACACACACACACACATTCATGTGTGCATACACATGTGTCAACATGCATATACACATACACACATGAAACAATTAATAGAAATGTAAACTTCAACCTGTCAGAACTTGCTTTTCACTTACCAATAACTCTATGACAAAATGATAATATTTATGCAGCATAAAGGTGTTTCTTAGTTTCTCTGTGGAGGATAATAGACCCATTTTCAAGCATGAGCAAGTGTGGGATGGTTTGACAGAATCACCCCCCCCACACACACCCAGGGAGCAGTGTCTTTTCAAGCTAAACATGGAAACAGTTTGAAAGTTGGGATAGGTTTCAAAGGAGACAGTAGAGTAAGTAAGGAGAGCTATTCAACACACCAGTCCCAAGACTACATCTGAAGGCCAGCAAGGAAAATGGATTTGAGGTGTGTGTGAGCAAATTTCTATGTTCCTTAAGAATAGCTGCCCAATCAACAGTGACCCTTTTAAGCTGTAGTTCTAGGAAAGCACAAGCCATCCAAAGAATTTCAGTATGTCCGGGAACCAAGGCCCTGCTACAGAATGTTACAACAGCTGGAACACCAAAGTTCGCCATCTTTTCAGACCTCATATGAAGCCTCAGCATGATAAACAAATTCAATAAAATTACGAATTGGCAAACCATTTGCAACAAATGTTATTTCCTGGATAACAAGATGGATAACGTACATTCCGCAGCATATGTGAGGAATTATTGAAAACAGATGTAAATGTTCTCAAACTCGAATCTTTCTCTGGCACGAATCTGAATACATTGATTTTTCGGTTGTTGTTTTTAGACTTTGCTTTACAGCAAGGCTTCCAAGTCCCTCCAGTGCTAACCATTGCTCTGAAGAGAAGACAGGGAGGAAGAGGCGTCTCCTGGTCCTCCACAGGCTATTTCATAAAACCTGAGAGGGAGGAGCATGTTCATCCCCCAAACCACCTCCATTCCACACCAAATAAAACTCTGAATTGTCCTCAAAAAAGCACAGGCAGGAGTAAACCCCAGAAGATGACAGTGGTGTTTAACTCTGGTATGAACTTCTGCAAACACACACTGTAATAAGCAGTCAGGACACCCCTACATCAATGACCCAAACCCCCACACACACCCCTGGATCGACAAGACATCCACCTCTGGTCTCCTGACTGCTCCTGAATTATTTCTACCTACCCGTTGATGTGACAGATACCAATATATCTCTGGGCCCTACCTGGCCCACAATGAAGATTTTCCTAATTCTAAGGAAAGCACTCTCCTAAACAGGTACAAAAAACATATAGTGTATAATCATTGCATTTTGGAAATGGGGACTCAGAGAGGTATTTTCCATGAAAAGTCATTTACATTTTTCAGCTACAAATGCATCCTTTCTTCTGAGAAGAATCATCTGTACAACAGATTTGTATCTGAAAATAGAAGGCTGGATTTATGCAAAAATGATCTCGAGGGATCGTCACAGAAATACAAAAAAGTAATTTTCTGCCAAAATTATACAGAGTGCTCACAAGAGATATTTTTCAAATATGACCAGTAAATATATAAAATACACAAATGAAACAGAATTAATACGAACGGAGAGTTCTCCAGTGATCTTAAATTAAAGACATTGGGGACGTCAGACAAAACATCAGAATCAAATTCTTGAGAGTTTAAAAATTACAGAAATGTCAAAACCTATATATTTCCACGCTGAAAAGAACATCTTTTGCTTTGGGAAGGATTAGCCTCTCTGGTTTATTTAAATATGTCACAAATGCATTGGGCAATAGTTAATTCTCAAATTTTCCCAAACTATGTTAAACTTCTCCGATACAAAATTGTTTACTAAGACTGGTAGGTGGCAGCTGAATGATAAAACTTTAAATGTAATAGTTTACAAGAAAGAATTAGCAGGGTATGGCAGCATATGCCTGTAATTCTAGCACTCAGGAGGTAGAGGCAGGTGGATTCCTGAGAGTTTGAGGCCAGTCTGAGTTCACAGTGAGAGAGCCTGTCTCAAAACACTAAAAATGAAGGGATGGAGGGAAGGCGGAGCCAAGACTCACACATAAAACCCAATTAGGATAGTTTTCCCTAGGAAGTTGTCTTAATGTGAACACCTATCCAGACTGTTTTCCAATCAATGATAAAGGGTTATTTTTAATGACTCTATCTGAAAAACACACAGAAAGAATGCCTATAGAAGAAAGAGCGGGCATAATTCCAAGTCGCTGTGTGCATGAGTGTACTTGTTCTTCGCACACATACAGGCAAAGAAGGAGGTTCCACAGTGCTCTGGGCCAAGAGTTGAGATGTTTGGGTTCTTAACATCAGTCCTGCTCTTAACTAGCATTTGGCATCAGGCAATCCAAAAACCTTTGGAAGGCTTATCTCCAGCATTCCAGTTTCTTCATCTGTGAAACAAAGGGTTACACTGAAAGATGAACCTAGCCTTTCATATTCACTAGGTGTAATCACTGTTGGATTCATCAGGAGTCACTCTTTAGTAATTTTTGAGGAAGTCAGATTCTACCTTTGTTATAAGAATGAACCCAGGAGTATTTCTGTGACCCTCCCCCCCAAAGTCATATGGCACTTTTTCTTCTCCTGGAACATAGGGAATACACTTCATTTTAGAGATGAAAGGGAGTAGGAGACAGATAAAGTCCCACCTCCATTTGTCTTGACTTTGACTGTTCACACACAGCCACTGTTTATGTTGCCTGTCATCCTTTGATTTCTACTATAGTTTGCAGCATAGGGGTCATGAGGTAACCTCTGCCTTCCAGAGGCTTATGAGCTCACAACCCCCAGGCCAACAGCGCCTATGTTTCTGGCGGGCTTCCTCTGACAGTTTCCAGTACTTGGCAAGAGAAGATGGAAAAGATGCAGAATAGTGTCAACTCGAATAGTAATCCATTAGGTGAATGGTTCTGTTGCTTACTACACAAGAGTACGTTATAGTTTCATATATCATGTTCAATGTGCAATAGATATTTTCCCCAACCATTCATATTAAACTGGTGTAAATGTTTTTATTCCTTGCCACATTTCTGGGTGGGAAGCTCAGACTCTCCCAGGAATTTGTTTGCTTTAAAATGCCATGCATCTCCTGGCGGCCTCACCTCATAAAAAATGGGCACGTCTTCTAAATGAATTTCCCCTTTTTTGCAGTTAATAACTAACCAACACAGCAGAAATACACCATGTGTGAAGCCTGCTTACTGTAGGTGGTAAATCACGTGCCCGGCATCCTGTAATTCATTCTGAATACTGTAGCTCCATTCACCATAACACGCTGGGCCCTATGCTGGCAAGCACTCATACCCACTTGAAACCCAGGGGAACTTGATTCTGATTCAGAGACTTGACCTAGGAAGTGCATTTAACTAGGGCTGGGGGAGGGGTTTGTAAGAAAACATGACACCAAAGTCTCTGATAACCCTCCTGAGGTCTTAGTCCCCGAGCTGTATCAAGGATGGTTTGCAATCTAGGCAAGGACAGCTGTGGCCTCTGGTGTCTTCCAACCTGTGTTCTGCTTCTCCTTGTCAGTCTTTATGCTCATCAAAGTGTACAGCTGGCCAACACAAACCTAGTCTACCAAGAGGGCAGCTGATGAGGAAGGTGTTAAGTTGTCAATATTCCTGTCCTTGGAACAAGATGTTATCAATGGAAGCTCTCATGTCAACAAATATCTGTAGGATCTATAATTATTAAATAAACCACAGCTACTCAGCGAACCTTTAAGTCACTCCACATGACTGCCCACATGGCTGCAACTCTACATCTCTAACAGAAAGATCTTCAGAAATGCACAAATTAGCAGCGGTGTCCAACCCCACAGCTCCAAGGGCCACTAGATGGTCTCAGACTCGCCCATCACCCAGAGCCGACTTGCCACTCTGCAACCCTTTCCTCCAGGTCCCAGCAGAAAGGAAGTCAAGATTTATGTCTTAATAAAAAGATTTATAACTCTGTGTATTTTGATGTGGAATATATTTGAGTGGGAATATGGGGGAGGGGTATTCCCTTCAGCACAGTACTCACAGAATCCAGAAGTGGGTGTTGGATCCCTGGAGCTGGGATTACAGGCAGTTGTGAGAGGTCCGGCATGGTTATAGATAACAAACTTGGGTACCTCAGCAAGAACAGTCAGACTCTTAACTACTGAGTCCTTACCAGTCCCTGAGAGTTACATCTTGTTTAGAAAGATTAGACATAAATGAAAAGCTCAAAACCACCAAGAGAATTCTTGGTTCCCTCTCCTGTGTCTACAGAAGAGACCAGCAGGGGTTAAAAATCAGGACATTTTAGATTCATTGAAAGTTCTGCCACGCTATCCAGAATCTCTTAGACCGGAGGTCAGCAAACTTCTTCTAGATCTTCTGAAAAGGATCTAGAGGATAAATATTTTAGATTTCATGAGCCATATAGTCAGTGCTAAAATTAACCACATCTGCTACTGAGGCACAAAGGCAGCCACAGTAGAGACATTCTCAAGGAAGTGAGTGAGCCTGTGTTCCAATTACTTTCATTTATAAAAGATGGACAGCTACACATTGCTACCTCCATCCAGACCAGAACTGTCTAACAGAAATATGAGCCATGAAAATAATTTACATTTTTTTCTAATAGCCACATAAAAAGGTAAAAGGAGTTTAATACTATATTATATTTAACATATAGAAGCTATGGCCATTTTAATATGTAAAGACAGTGCCAAAATAAAAAGATTAATACTGAGATGCTTTGTATTCTCTTTCCTAAGTGTTTCATACTTCCAAAACATTTGAATTTGCCCCATTTCCAGTGTTCCATTGCCCCATATGACTAATGGTTATCACACTTGGCAGTGTGGGCTACGGCCACCTCCTCTGCCACCTTGACTGTCTCAGGAGCTATGATGATTTATCTCCATTGTCAATTTGATGGACTCTGGAATCACCTACGGGACAAGTCTTTGGGCATATCTGTGAAGAATTATCTGGAGTAGATTAGCCTCTGGTCATGCTTAGGACAGATTATCTAGGTTCCCTTAATAGATGTAGAAAGAGCCATCCACTGTGGGCAGCACCATTCCACAGGCTCACGTCCTAGATGGAATAAAAGGAGAAAGCAAGCTGAGCATTCATAACTCCGTGCTTCCTGACTGCAGACACAATGTGACCAACTGCCTCAAGCTCCAGCTACCATGGCTTCCCTGCCATGATGGACTGCACCCTCAAACTATGAGCCAAAGTAAACCCTCCCTTCTTTATAGTCACAGGAAGGAGACAAAGAACTCACACAGGAGCCATGCAGAGGAAAGGCAGGTCCTCCTGACCAGCAGAAGGCCACCTGGGACATCACCTCCAGGCACTCATCTCAAGTCTTTGACATACCTAGGACCTCAGCAGAGTCCCACCTGCCAATTCAAGGCCTGGCCAATCACCAAACTCCACCAGAGAGGGAAGTTCAGGGGAACATTTCTGATAATACAATTGGTATAGCTCTCTCAGCAGCCTTTCTTGATTATCAAAAAGTATAAGGCAAATATGTAGGCTTCTAAAACTGAACAACTGAACACTCAAAACATTTTCCCTCAAACAAAAACATCTTCTCACTGTGGAAGGTGGTTTTTTTTTTAACTCTCTTGCTATACCTCAAACGCTTTTGTTCCAGTCTGAAAATTGGTTTCCCATGTGGGTTTTAGAGAACCCCTACCTGAACCTCCACCAGTAACACATTTGCTCCTAAACCTCCTCTTTCATTCTGACAAGTAAGAAAAGTCCCTGACAACAACCTTACTTGTACTGGGACCCCAAATAGTGCCACTTGCTCATCTCTGCCCCACTGTTTAAGCATAGCCCTCTTGCCCCAGACAAAGGCTTGTTTGGTAGGCTGGGAGGAGGGAAGGATTTAGGAGAGATTTCACTACAGTTTTTATTATAATAAAAAGCCATCAAGACATTTACTTTCTTTCTCTCTGTTTTCAACTCGCACAAGATTCTTTTTAAAAGCATTTTCTAAAATGCGCCTAAAGTAATCTTTTCCACAGGGAAACACAAACCCAACAAAACAGCCCTTTGTTTCAACTAACAGTTAGCAAATAGAAAATAGAAATACCTGGCACAGGGTATTGAGCTTAAGGAAGTTGGAGCAGCCAAACTAACTTTTTCACATGGCTCCCTCTTCACCCAGGAGGGGAGCCGAGCACCCACTAATGGATCTCAGCATGCCCTGCAATGCCAGCTGCCATGATGTCACCCACACAGCAGCCAGCATCTATAAAAGATCCCTCTTGGGGGCACTCCAGAAGAAAGCCAGGCATTCCCCTATCCCATGACAGGTCTGCACTACGCCAACAGGGCAGTCTGGAGAGCATGCTGGGCCAGCAGTCTGGAAACTTCCATCTCTATGAGTGACTATTGAAGGCTCAGCTCCATGGCTATTTGGCAATCATTGTTAAGGCAGGGTAGACACCTTTGGAAGAGCAAGGAGTCTTGGCCTTAACCCTCCTTCAGAATCCTCCTGGGATTCTGAAAGGTCCAATTCCTCTAACACTGACTATCTGAGTCATCCACATGGTACTTACTCAATTCCTTGTCAGTAAATGAGTATGACATTGTCTGTTCAGAGGGGCCTTTGAAAAGAACAACAGAATACTGTAGTCCAAATATATAGTACACATATATGGCAGTTTTTATGTCTCATTATCTGTGATGACGGCACAAGATAACCTGCAAGGAATGACTGGAAGCAATACCACTGACAGATGACCCCACGACCCTTCCCCTGAAAGCCTACTTGCTTATAGAATCTACTTTACTCTGTCACATATCCTCCTAGATCTATTGTATATGTGGTGAATTGTGGACAGTGGGACACAAAGTGATGTTTTCTGGCAAAGATCTGAAAACAGATAGTTTAAGTTAAAAGGTATGCATCCAAGCCAGGGCCTGAGACAGGTAGATCCCCAGGGCTTACTGGCCATCCAGCCCACCTTACTTGGCAAGCTCTAGGACAGTGAGAGACACTGTCTTTAAAAAACTGATGGATGACTCTTGAAGAATGATAACTGGTGTTGTCCTCTGGTTTCCACATGCACATGAGCACACACACACACACACACACACACACACACTAGACAAACAATAAGATAAATTCCTCCTCATTCTCCAGCAATACATCTCTACATCCATCATTATACCCAGGCCTACACCCCGGACCATATGCTAAAACTGTCAACAGAGAAAGAAACCTGGTCCCCGTTGTCAACTGCTGAAACAAACGCTAATTGCCTCCTTCAGTCTTACTCTTAGACAAGATGATAAAAATGTCTTCCTTATTTGAACTGCTCTTTCTTGGGTCTTCTCTTACAATAGAGCAGTCTACCTAAAGTAAGTAGGCCTTAGTGCACAGTATCAGGACTGGAGAGCCAATTTCTTTGTATTACCATTCGGACTCTCTCCTAAAACCTGTCTTACCTCCTCTCTACATCCTGTAGATACTACGTGAATGTGTCATAACTTTCTCAGACATCCCACTGTCATTGTCTTGGTCTACACAGAGTACGCTGTTCAAACATGGAACAGCATCTTCTTCCTTTATCTATTTACCTTCTGCTTCCTCATGTTCAACTTCAAGTTTTAACTGCTCCTAAGGGACTTTGCTGATCCCTCACAACTCACATTCCCACCTCATTTTTTCCTATAATAGTTGTAAGTTACATCACCTAGTGTATCTTAAATCATGAAGTTGGAAAGAATAAAGGGTGTCTGCTCTAATTTGCTGGATGAGAAGACAATTCCTTCAGATAACATACTATGATATATAGTCACCTTGTCCCAAATTAAATAATGTCACCAAGAGAGAGGTAACCATCTCACAAGGCACCTCACTGTGCTGCTAAAATCTCTGTGCATTAAAACAAGTATAACTTTGTTTTAACCTTGATTCTTGGGTTCCAATGGATCCTCTAGGCTGAGTTCTGACTTTGTAGTGCCTCCACTGAAGTATTATCTCAAAGAAAGAGAAACCTTCTTGTACATAGTCCACATCCCCAGCATTCTAGGCAGTCAACATACGTTGGTAAACACATGGCAAATAGGATTCCATCACTCCTGCCAAAGGAACCAGGAGTAGTCCATGGATACACAGATCAAATTTTCTCATCCAAAGTAAGCGATGAGATAAGCATGAAAGCTTCATATTGGTTTTTGATGGTTATTTGAACTCCATGCATCTAGGAACTACATTACGAAAACACCACAGAAAGCAAACCAGAAAGAGAGCAAGCACGTACACATAGAGAAAAGTAGAGCTTGGTCCAGCCTCCCAGAGTTAAAGAGTAAGCTATTTCTATGGTGAGGTTTCCAGGCTACGTGCAGTTGTCCTTGGAGCCTCGCTGTATATTCAACATTGAGATCCATAAAAGGGCTCAATATTTCACATCATAACAAATCATGTTGTTTTGTTTAAATGAGACTGGATAGGCTTCTGTTACTTGTAACCAGAAGTTAGCTAAGGTCATCGTCTTACCAAAACATATTAAAAGAAAGACATATGATCACAGTTCTGAGTCCTTCCAGGCTATTCTACAAGTCCGCACCTTCCCCAATCTAGGAAAATTGTTCCACATCCTCTTTCTAAGGCAATAACACTCAAGAAGACATGTAGTCATTCCCACTATCCTTGGAGATTCTGAACCAGTTCCACATGTGGGAATTCTCATATGATTCTCATCTTTGTGAGGGCCAAGTCCATGACTACAGATGCTGATCATGAGTCATCCTCCATCCAAGGGCAATTCTAGTTCTTTATTCTTCCTTTTCTGCTCTGGAGTCCAAGGCCTTTTCCCTGGTGTCTCGTACAGGCTTTTGGAACAACCGCTTTTCAAACCTCGACAAGGTGTCACTTCACCATAACACTACTCAAATTATATGGGTACCTGGAAGGCCAAACATCTTCAAGGCCTAAGAATAAGGAAGTATGCATGAAAAGAGACAGGTATATAAAGCAATCCAGAGTAGATGATATCAAGCAGTACCTCTGGTGATACCACATGAAACACCAAGTACTCCAGCAGATTACAAACTCCCTCTGATCTTGACGCATTCACAGGCCATTTATTGAGTGTTCACCAGCCATTCTGAGTTCAAGTCTCAGATCAGTTCCCAATCACCGATCTAATCTTGGGCCCATGGCTTCACATCTTAGAACTCAAATCACTTCTCTTATATGATGGAGATAGCAGCAGTATCTTTCTCAATGAGTTACAGTAATGATCACATGAATTAACATATAAAATACTCTAAGCATATAGCACTAAATAAATGTTAATTATCCTACCACCAAAATAAATGGCATGGTGCTGTACCAACAAGCCCCAAATTTCAACGGGGTTGTTTCTCTCTTACTTTACAAGACTAATGTGGTTGACTATTGGGAGAGTAGCACTGGTCATGAGAGTTGCTCAAAAATCCAAACTAACAGATTTTCTGATTTCTTTGAATGGTGGTCTCTCAAAAAAAAGCATTAGGGTTTATCATAGCAAAAGGAAATGAATCTGTAACAAACCTTAAATCGTCTAACCAGAAATTATCTAAATCATTTCTTTTTTCATTGAATTAAGAAAGCAAGGCATACCCGATTTCAAGAAGAACAGGAAGTACAATTCTATCGGATAGACGAAGTCGAGGGAAACTGGAAAACTGATGAATACTAATATCTACCAGTTACCCCTCACTCACTCAAGCCTAGGTCATATAGTTAAATAACTCTGATATGATATTTTCCACCACATATCCCTGATGGGCATTCAGCTTTAATCCTTTAAGATGCCCGTGGAAGCCTTTGAGAATTTATTTCTGAAGCTCTGATGCTATAAAGGAAAAGCATCCCCCACAAGCTCAAGTATTTAAACACTTGGTCAGTTGACAGCACTCTTTGGGGGACCTCGTGGAATCTTTAGAGGTGCAGTCTTGTTGGACGAAGCTTGTCACTGGGGTGACTTTGAGAGTTCATTGCCTTGCCCCACTCACTGTTTGCTTCGTTTTGTTTCTTGTGCATCCTTGAAGATGTGAATTGTCAGTTTTCTGTTCTAGCTGCCTGCTGCCAGACCTCTCCATTATGATGGCCTTAGCCCTCTGGAAATGTAAGCCCAAATAAACTCTCCTTCTATAAGTTACCTTGGTCATGGGGTTTTATCACAGCCACAGAAAAGTAACCAGAACACAGGCTAAGTCTGGTGTATACCAAAACCACCCAGCTGGTTCAAATTCAGGAATTCCATCAAACCCTGCCACTTAGTAGCAGGCTAAAGAGGCACCTGGAGAATGATCTAGCTGGAGGCTGAGGAATTCTGAGGAACAGATGAACTACTCCTCTTACCAGTCAGCAAAATCTTTTTTGTGTGTGACCGAGACTTCTGTTGTTTTGGAAGATATTATTGTAAACAGAAAGAGCAATGTTAAAAATGCACTTAGGAGCTTCAATAATGTGCAACAATTTTCTTAAAACTGCAGTGGGGAAAAAAAATCAACTGAAACATGAAAATGTAAAGCCCTATTACCCCATATTTCACTCTGTAACATCCCACTTGCCGTCATTTCTAACACGCATCTTAAGTGTGCTAATTGGAAAGGCTCCACCGTGTATACAGCTCTGTTTTCAAGATGACAACTGCTCTGCTTTTATCTCTGGGCTCAGTACCAAGAGGGGAATCATTTTCAAAATTCAAAGAATTTTGATCTGGTTTTGGTGTCACCCGGCTGCCTGCACCCGGCTGCCTGCACCCGGCTGGGATTCTGTCTTAGAGGAAAAACATGAACGCTCCAGGCAGTGGGGCGAAGGCTGGAGAAGGGGATGGCATTGCTGAATGGCTGAGTGACATCAGAGTGACCAAACACTAAAAACAAAGCAAAGTCCAATAACACCCCGATACAGCAGCCAAATTATTTCCCCCTTTAGGAAAGTACACTAAACACACCACAAATGTTTACTGGAAAATAAACAAAAAAATCATGAACTAATAAACCCCAGAGAGGAACACTCCACAGACATAAATACCACCCAAGAAAACAAGCAGAGAGACTTTCTCAGTTTATGCTCATCCCCTCCAAAATGACAAAAATGTTGGGCAAATGACAACTGATGTGTGGTCTGGCAAGTGACTCTTGACTATGAAGACTTCTAAAAACAACAACAAGAAAGATGAAAGATGAATGCAAGCTTTTGGGAATCGCTTCTGCTCCATCTGAGGCCATATCCATCAAATAGAAAAGTAGTATCTTGGCATTCAAGACCCATGGGCCCAGCAAAAGAAAGCTCCGCATGGGTCCCCTGCACAAATGCTCTTTCTAAGTGGCCCACACATGGGGGCTAAGGCTAAAGGAAAGCTACCAAGGTTGAAACAGAAACAAATGTAAATTTCAGAGTTAAAGTGATTTCTGAGAGTGACAAATAGATCAATTATTTGGATGGGTGCTTCCTGCTTCATCGTTTAGCATAATGTTTGGTATAATGAAGACTCAGCATTTTAACCAAGTAGACATTCTCTAGGATGACAACTACAGTCATCTTTTGATAATTGTGCTGGATAGTTTTACTGTCAACATGACACACCTGGGTAGAGAGGGCCTCATTTCAGGAACTGCTGCCTCCATTGGACTAGCCTGTGGTCATGTCTGGGGCACTATCTTGATTGCTGGGTGATGTGGGAGGGCCCAGGCCACTGTGGGCGGTGCTACCCCTGGGCAGTTGGTCCTGTATTGTATAAGAAAACAGGCTGAGCATGGGCCAGGGGAGCAAGTCAGAAAGCAGTGTTCCTCTATGATATGTGCTTCAGCTCCTGCCTCCAGGCTCCTGCCCTGAGCTCCTTACCTTGGGCTCCCTAAGTGATGAACTGTGACCCAGGAGGTGTAAGCTAAATAAACCCTTTCCTGCCCAAGTTGGTTTTGGTCAGAGCATTTTGTCACAGCAATTGAAAGCAAACTAGAACAGTTGTCAAGCACACAATTTGGTAGATTAAGCACAGTAGTGTCAACACAAGGTCGCAAAGTTCATACAGCCGTGTCCTCCACTCAAGAGTTTCCAATGAGGATTCATAACGGTGGGGAGGGGGGACTTCAAATCTCTGAATTGAGTGCACACTGTGTCTCCGAGACATCACGCAAACTAATAAGAATGTGTATTGTATGTGCTGGAGGGCATCCGCTTCTCACATGGGTCTGTGGAAGACAGACTCTCGGCTCAGGATCTCTCCAAAGAAGATCACCATCCTTCCAGACACAAACTTCCAACTCTTCTGGGAAAACACAACGAACAGGGGCTCTAAGCTTGCTCGGACTATTCAAGTGTGGAGTGATCGTTCGAAGGGTCTATAGGCTGGTGGGGAAGTCCACAGGGAAGCGTATTAAAATATAGACTCTTGCCTCATAAGAGCTCTGACTAAAGACCTGGGCCGTGGAGAGGGGCATGGTCCAGTACTTCAAGGAAGCGATTCAGTGTCTCTCCCCATGGGTCAGTTCTCTGGGCAGCTCTGAGAGAATGTCCTTCAGGAGAGAACACACTCAGCAAGGACTTCCTGCAGCTGTCATGGTGCCAGCTGCCGTGCCTCAGCCTCTGGCCTTCTCATGCACTATCAACGTGATTCTACAAGATGCTGTAGGTGATGCTCAAGCGGCCATCTAGTGCTGCTCTGGATGAGTCTGCCCTGGTTCGTGGGCTAAAGTAGCTCACATCCAGTAAGTTCCAGATTCCCCCAGGGCTCTGGCAGTGCCTGTATCTGTGTGGTCAATCACCTCAATCACTTCTTCCCAATCAGCCCTGCGTCTGCCTAGGTTCAATGTTGCTCCAGAACAGGGCCAAAAAGAGAGGGATTTTCCCATAAGAGGATCCTTGTTGAATGAAAATGGCCAGATATTAGGGGCTAGCTAACGGCACCATCTCCTACCTATCTATGACCATATAGGACACATGTCCCTGAATTTAAAAGCTCCACATTCACCCTGAAAATAAACTAGGAAACAACAGGTTACACAGATAATCTGGTTCCAGAAGCATTTGAATAATACAGATTCCAGAAGCTCTATCTATCACTGCCAGCTGGGTTCCCCTTTAACTGTAAATCCATACTCACTAAGGATTGTATCACCAACCATATGTACCTGTTTCTAGCGTGGCACCATATCCAACATTGGCCCAGAAAATTATTAACTAGCAGAAAAGTTTGCAGTTTATGAGGTAACAGTGGTCAAAAGAATTGAAAGAAATATCTAAACTATTTATTTATTTATTTATTTTAACACACAATCATAAATATCTATCAGACCCGTTGCACGTGCTCATTTGTAACCAGGCTACTAACTTTTTGTTTCATGCTACACTGATGTGCTTGACAGTTTTTCGAAGAGCTTATCACTGCAGCAGTGTTGATCTTATTTAAAGAGAATATTAAATCAAATCCCTTGTCATCGGCATAAAATCTCCTATAGCATCAACAAAAGGCGGCAGTTTTTATTGATTCTCTGATACAAAAGACGAAGCAGGCAGACGGATGCTGCGCTGTCAAAAAAAAAGTCACAATTAAAGCCCCATGAAAACTATTAGTCATCGTAAAGGTCATCATCGACTTTTAATGGCATCCTAAAGGGAAACAATATGCTTCATTTCAACATCAAGGGCAGAGACAACAAGATGTATTTCCAAAGTGAGCAAAACAGAGAGTAGCAATAAGCCTCAACTAAATCCTTGAGGTATCCAAAAGCAAACTTAATGACATTGAACTTACATTATGTTGTGCACTATCCAAATTTGTGATAAGGGAATTTACAAAGGAACAGAAGGGGAAAAAACACACACACACACACATGCTCCCAACCAAGTATTCAGTTTCACTGACTGAGCCACACCATGAGTGAATCTTCTGGAGGAAGGTTTTGCATGATCCCAGACCAGAGATGGGACCATTTACTAGAGGAGAAGGAGGAAGGAGGGTGATCTCTCCATTTTAGAAGTGAACGCTACTGTCCTCCAAGACCCTCAGCTTCCCTTCCTTGTAAAAGGACTGAGCTAGTGCCTTTGATTTGTAAGCATATGCGGTTACTCTTGCAAGCTGCCTTTGATTGTTTGAGGGACATCTGTCTGGGTTGGAGTTTGCTTGGTTCTAGACTGGGAGAGAATGGTGTTGAGAAGGACTCTGAGTCATCAAGACTCAGAAGGTGGTGGGAGGAAACATGCATCGTCACAGCAGCTCTGAGCCCAAGAGGCTAATACAGGTCAAATGCAGTCCCAAAACACTCAACTCAGTTGGCCCCAGATCACTAGTGTACTCAATGCAGACTCTCTACAAAGTCCAGACCTCAGCAATGGCTCCGGTGCTGCTTCTCCATAAGGGAAAGAACATGGTTGTGGGACTGACCAGGGAATGAATCATTTCAATCCCATCTATGTCTGCTCTCACCCAGGAGCCATAGATCACTTCCAAAAATTTCCTACTCAGAAGGGAATATATGGTCATTTCCACCAAGTGTCTTAAATATCTAAATATCCAATATGACATTCTTTAGAACCAATTCAGTATAAAGAATTATGCAACTCAATTTCAAGAAGCCATTAGAAAGGCAGCAGATCAGGCTGAGGAGACAGCTCAGTGGTAAAACACTTGCCTCCAAATGTGAAAACATAAGGCCAGACTTCCCAGAGCCCCCATAAAGCTAGATGCTGTAGTATGCATCTGTAATCCCAGTACTCCTACAGTGAGATGGGAGGTGGAGACAAGAGGATCCCCAGAGGTTCATGGGCCAGCGAGTCTGGAGTATGCAGTGATAAACAAAAAGAAATGTGTCTCAAACAAGGCGGAAAGTAAGGACCAACAACGGGTGTCCTCCAGCATCCACATGTATACCACACTAGAGTATGTGCACTCACATTTATGTGCAGAAACTCAGGCAGAGGAACACATATACACACCACACACACACACACACACACACACACACACACACACACACAGAGATTTTATTTTTAGAAGAAAGGTAGTACATATAGGAATTAGGCAAGAACATGGAGCCTGGACAGTAGATTTCATGCTTCAAGATGCTTCTCCTCCACTTGGTAACTGTGTGACCTTGAACATGTTAACTGACTTCAAGCAGCTGCAAGTTTTAAATAACATCACCCTGGTACAGTGCTTCCACAGCCTATCATGCCACTATATCTCCTCCAAAGACTCTGGACTCACATGAGCACCGCCTTTCTCCCACCATCCCTTAGAAACTTCAAAGGTATCTCAAACGGAACATGTCCAGAACCCAAGTGTGACTGTCAAAAACACTGCCACCAGCCCTTGGTCCTCTACATGCCCCCTGACCTACCAACCACTCACATATTAGGTCTGGTTGTGTGAAATCACTATTCCTGCAAATCAAAGATGGCGGTATGCTGGCAACTTTGTGAGGCACTAACTAATGTCTAAAAGCCAGAAGTCAAGATAAGATTTTTGCCAAATCAGCTATCCTTTCAACTCCAACACTGCCAAGTCTCCCCAACTAGTTTCCTTCCTAAGACCTCCACACCTCTGCTTCTGCCCCCAGCATTGCCACCTAGAGGAAAAATCTCCAGCAGATCTCACTTGGACATTTGCTGTGGCTCCAAGCAGTCTTCTGACCACCACTCCTGATGCCAGCCACAGCCATTCCATCCATGTGGCCCGTGTTAGATAATCTTTATTGTCAGCTTGATACACTAGAGCCACCGGAAAAGAGGAACCCTCAGCTGAGTTATTTCTCAGATCACTCTTGCCTGTGACGGTGTCTGTGAGCGGTTTTCTTGATTGATGATTGATAGAAGAGGGCCCAGCCCACTGTGGGTGGCACCATCTCTAGGCAGGCAAGTCTGTGCTGTATGAGAAAGCCGGCTGAGCAGGAGTCAGAAAGTAGCACTCCTCCATGGTTTCTGCTACAATTCCTGCTTGGGTCCCTGCCCTGAATTCATTCAATAAGGGATTGTGGCCTGGAAGTATAAGCCAAATAAACACTTCACTTTGCTTCAGTTGATTCTGATCAGAGCACAGCGACAGAAAGCAAAGCAGAACATGATCATACGAGCTCTAAACCTGAAAACCTGTGTTAGCGCCTATTACATCTCAGCAGCCGTAGGTGGCTCTTGAATAAAAACCAGAAACCCCTGTCTATGCCCTGGCCTCTTCATCATACTCTCCCTGCCCCCTTTACTCCACCCACTGACCTTCCTTTGACTTCTAAATATGCCAAGCTCTTTCTTGCCAAGACTCTGTTCACTTCATTTTCTCATCCTGAAACATCTTTCCATCCATATCTCAGTTTAGATAGCTTTTCCACAGACAGGGCTGACTTTATTATATTTTTTAAAATATTTCATTTATTAGTTTTACTTCCTGTGTATGAGTGTATTGCCTGCATGTATGTAACTGCACCTGTGTCATGCAATCCCTATGGAAGTCAGAAGAGGACATCGGATCCCCTGGATATGACAGTTGTGAGTCACCATGTGGGTGCTGGGATTCGAATCTGGGTTCTCTGCAACAGCAGTCAGTGCTCTTAACCACTGAGCCATCTCTCCAGCCCCAAGGGCTAGCTTTAAGAGGACCAAAGTCCTCAGCTACAGTAGGCCTTACACTCAGCAGGACCCTTGACTTGACTCAATACTCTATTGCTGTCTTCTTGAAACTCTTAATTTGTACACCAGGGGACCTGCATTTTCATTTTGCATTGCTCCTGGATATTAGACAGCATGCTGCCTCTGTCCTCAGGGAAGCCTTAGCTAACTTCCCCTGACAATTCAAATACCCCTTCACATCCAGCACAAGACCAGAAACACATCCTCACATCATAGTCAATAGTCATGTGAAATGACTGTTTGAGTAGCTCTTCGATGGTTTATCTTCCTTACTAGAATGCAAGCTCCTTGAAGATGTTTAATATCTGACAATGAGTGAAAACTGGCTGAATAAATGTTTTTTAATATTATTGTTACTATATCTATTAGCGTACGGCACCATGAAGGCTACGTCTCTAGTAGAGAAAAGAAGGAAACAATGCCACACAGTGATGGTAATTCCCACACCACATTACTAACAGAACAGGTCCATGCACAGATGAGATTTTGCACACATGGCTTTGGTTGGTGAGTTAGAATGAGCCACAACTTAGAGGCTGAGATCAGGGGAAAGTAGAACCTCTGAAAGTAGGAAGAACATAAACAAATCTACCAAGGTGAGTCCAGGAATGGAAACTCACAGTGGGCAGAACATTCTAGACCACCAGCTTCTTTGCAGAACACAGTCAATCAAAACTGTGCAAAGCCAGGGTGCTCACATTTTTCTACAGAGGAAAAAAAAAATAGCAATGTTTTAAGAAATCAGGGCAGGGCTGGTAAGATGGCTCAGGTGGTATAAAGATGCTTGCCTCCAAGCCTGATAACCTGAGTTCGAACCAGCTCCTACAACTTATCCTCTGACTTCCACATGCACACACACACACACACACACACACAATAATATATATGTATATAAAATGAAATAAATAAACATTGAAAAAATTTAAAAAGAAATTAGCAGAGTTCTTCACAAAGCTTAAAAACAGTCACCATCTTTGTGCAAATAAACAAATAAAGATGATTTTCTAGTTATGTGCAAAGAAAAAGTTTGAGCCCAGAGCAATACCCTTCTCTTTTTGGGGGCCATATGTTAAAATGTGCCATTGAAAATGTGCTCTCATGTTGCAGAAATGTACGTTAAGCTTTCTTGACTTTTCAAGACACTCCCCAGCACACAGCGTGTGGAGGGCTCTCAGCCACTTTTGACGCACTCTTCATCAAGTGATCGAGTGCTTGGTCATCCTGGATGACATCTTCCAGCTGGTCCTCCCCCAGATAGACATTTCCCAGATGTAAAACACACATGTATGTCTCCAGCTGGTAGGGTCGCCTCAGCCGAGCTCTGCAGCATCAAAGCCCCAGACAGAGAAAGGAGGCGCTGACTCTCCTCAGAGATGTGGTTATTACAACCTAAATCCACCAAGATAAAGGTGAATTTTCCTAAAAATAAGAAGAATGCCCTTTAACAAATGAATAATTCACAGATGCCCACATACTGTGAGACTCTGTAACAGGAACCCAATTGAGGAACCAAAATCGCGTATTGTGATGTATAATAAGATCCAAACGCTCAAAAAACTGCACTTAACTCATTCCTCAGAAATATGTCCAGTGCTTGAAATGAATAGCTATTTAATTTCAACTAGGGAAAATGACATGCCTCTGTTTACACGCCCCCTGTTTAGAATCAACAGAATGCAGGTATATTATGTCTTCCACTGAAGGTAGATCAAAGCAAAGCCTAGGCACGACTCTGCCCCGTTTCCAGTCTCCTATATGAGTTCTTGTCATTACATCAATTTAATCCCCTGCCATTTTAGGCTGCTGTTCATCGGGCCAAATGAATAGCACAATGGCTGGTATTTAGTGTGACGGTGTTCCTTTCTCCAACCAACCTCTTTAAAAAGCAGAAGTTTGTCAAAAGTCCAAAATTCCCTTTACAGCTCATTTGAGATGCATAAACAATCCCAACTACAGAAAGGAGGAAAAATAATAATTTGCCATTTTAAGGAGCTGGGCTGCTGGGGGGATGCACTGCATTTCAGACTGTTTCTGGGTAAAGTAGGCCATTTGGCCTCACTGCTCACCAGGCAAGCCTGGGGCAGCCGTGCCCCTGGTCTTGTCTCGTTAGCTGAAACTCTGTGCTCTGTGGATGGGCACTACCTCTTCTGACAATCCCAGATGGAGAAGGCTGCTGCTTCTCTCTGTACTGCAACCTCTTCCACACAGGAACTCTGGCCATATGCTTAGCACTTGCTCCGTCCTGCATGCTCCCTTAAATAATGGGATTTAGAACAAAGACAGCCAGAGGCCCAACCTCTGGCTCAAGTCACATTGCATTGAGAGGTGAGAATGTGCACTGCTCACTCCCTCCTACGGAAACTCCACAGCTCAAACAGGTAGCGGGCAGAAGCCATTTGGGGAAAGCAAAGGCTATGTCCACCTATCCAGCACCATTGTCAGCCTGCCCCTAAAATCCACCGAATGATGTGTCTGCCAATGATTCAGAAAGCCAAGCATTTAAAAGGCATGAGACATTGCATAGCAAGAACTACGCACGTAATGAATCACATGGTGGATTCCTTTCTCTGCTTTCCAATGTTTAAATTAAACTGACTGCGGTTAGGATGGGGGATAGGAAGCAGGACACAGCAAACTAACCACATCCCCCTTTTACAGAAGAGCCATACCCTGCAATTCATCAAAGGAACTCAGTGCTTTGTAGGTGAGTCACTTGTCAAAGGGGAACCTCAACAGACAGGTGATCAACTTGACCCTGATCTGTCACCCAGAATCTTCTGGTGCTCTGTGTTGCATCAATGATACGTTGATGCACTAAAGAGTCTTCACTGAGACATGTTCATTAATTACTACAGACAGGTGGGAAGAAAATCCATAGTCCTCCCAGAAAGTGCAGAGTCCTTCTTCTCTATTCAGAGAAGAATCTCTGCATACACAGGTCTATCTGCAGTTTGAGAAGCAGGCTACATCTGAGCACACATGAGCAATGAACACAAAGCTGAGTGGGTGAGAGGTTCAGGGGGAAGTAATATGGTTTCAGACTCTAAAATCCCAGTGTCTCATCAGAGGGAACAAAGTCATCTTAAAACTTCGGTATTAAAAATGCCAATGCGGCTGGAGACATGTCTCAATGGTTAACAAGCACTCTTGCAGAGGACCCAGGTTCAGTTCATTTCAGCCACCCACATGGCAGCTAACAACCATCCGTGACTCCAGTTCCAAGGGATCCAATGACCTCTTCTGACCTCCATGGGCAATGCACTACACGGGTGCACTGACATATATGCAGGCAGTATACTCATACACATAAGATAAAATAGTAATACTATGTTAGAAACAATAAATTTAGAAAATTTGGATAAAGGAAAACAAGGACTCGGGTTATGAGTCTTAGTTAGGCTGTGTAGTCTCCTATACTGGGGAGTGAGCATCTTCTAACCAGGTTTTGTTAAGTCAGATTTAGGTTTTACACACACACACACACACACACACACACACACACGCATAGTTACTCACATTCCTCTCTTCAACCCCTTCTAGGTATTTCTACAGCAAATATGCTACACACAGATTTCTATTAAGTAGAAAATGATGGTAAGAGACACAGTGGAGAGCACCTAGCTTCCAGGACAGTGCACATGGAACCAGAGACTTGAGTCTCTCTCGTTACTCTCTCAGACACAGGGCCTCAGAATCCTCATCCCTTCACAGAGCCCCAGCCATCAACCAACACTCAAGCCCAAGTCTACTTGTGACCTTTGCTGGTCACCAGGCCAAATCCATCATCTAACTCAATTGCCTGGAAATGTCCACTCCTTTGGCAGAACCCCAATGTTCTCTTCACAGCTGTCATTCTAATTGTGATCTCCAAATTTCCTTGGGTCTTGTATGAGGTCAGGTGCCAAGCATCTTAAATGATAGCCTACATGAAATACTTCTCAAGCATTTGTGGCCTGGCCAGTGAATCCCTTCTAGAGAGGTCACATTTCCATTCCCTAACCTTTTCTCAAAGCCACAGTATTTTAGGGCTAAAAAGAAGCCCTGTTCCCTTAATAGATGAAGAATCAGAGGTCCATGGAAGTCAAGGTACTTGACTCTGGTCTCACAGGAAGTCCTCACTCCCCCATACAGAAGAAGGAAGAACCTCAACCAAGGTTCTTCAAAAGAGCATCTATGCCAAGAATCTATGAAAGGCAGTTGAGGCAAAAGAGGACTGTTTCAAAAACACCGGAAGAATAACTTCCCCATCATTATCACCTGAAACTGGCCAGAAGTACTATTTACCCCTGCTGGGATAAGCCATTCAGACAGAGGGACCACTCCCCTGTGCACAGAGAAAATGCCTTTCTCATCCCAACTTTGAGATGTGACCTAAGAAGCTCAAACTAACTGGTACAAAGACCAGTTAGTCTGTTGGTTGGTTGGTTGGTTAGTTGGTTGGTCTGGTTTGGTTTAAATTTTTGTCTTGCTACTACATAATCTGAATTGGCCTTGAAAACACAATACTCCTGTCTCAGCCTCCCCAGTGCCAGGATTATGGGTAAAGGCTGCCAAGGGGAAGCCACCCACCCATTTTGATTCTATGAGCCTGTTTAAATTCTATGAACACTATCACCCACCCCTCTCACATACAATAGTAAGCCTATCCCAGAGCAATCCCCAGGGACCCAGTCACTGGGAACAATAGCAGCCCCCTCTACACCCCACCCCCCACACACTGGGGCTTTGAACATGATGCAGTGGGAAGGCAGACCAGAGAAACCCCAGCCAAGCTGGGAGGAAAATCGACCCCTCAAAAACTGCAAAGCAGAAGATGCCAACAGAGATTCCTCATTGTCCTGGCTGCTTCCTGCAAAAATCTCTCCTTGTCTGGGGATCACATCAGCAGCCCTGACTTTTGTCACCAGTCGCTCCGCACTTGCTTTAATTATGCAGCACAACAAACAGAAATATTCTTTCTGATCACATAAATCACATCACCATGACACGGGACTCAATAGGCAGGACTAGAACAATGCGGAGAGAGCTATCGACTCTATCACTCAAGTCCACAAGGTGTATCATTTAGCCAAGAGTGATAATTAGACACAGAATATACTGAGAACTGTCAATAGGCATGTCAATAGGAGGACTCTTAGCATCTAACACCCAGTGAATCAATGGTGTTTTTCAGCTATAAAATCAAGAAAATGATAGCTTTCAAATGAATGGTGGAAAGGAAACAGGAGCCTCCTTGGGGAGGAATAAAACAGTTCAATTTTCCCTTACTGAGTGCCTCTCCAACTACCTCACTCAATGGAAAAGGTCACAGAGCATTACAGGAAAATATCTCTGAAACAAGATGTACAACAGCTCCGGGACATGACACGCTGCCTGGGCACCCCACAAAGGCCTCACTAGCTTTGACCTGACAGGAGCCACGAATAGGGCAGCAGATGGCAGACCAGAGAGAGAGGAGGAGCTGGGAAGGGGGAGGCAGACGGGGACTGAGATGCAGGGAAAGCAGCACACCCCAGGCACATAAAAGCAAGATTACGGGCATGGGCTGCCGGGGGCACGAACACAGGGCACAGGAAATGGGTGTCCAGATGGGGTGCTGCTGGAGAGACTCCCTCTTAGGAGTGTTCTACTGCATTTCACAATCAGTGCAAACATTCACAGAGGGCACATACAAGAGGCTCCTTAAATGCCAGTCACGGCTGTAAGAACGTAGCACTATGAACACATTTAATCCTGCCCACGGCCCATGAACGTGGGAGCTTACTAACTCTACTTTCCAGGTGAGGAAAGTAAGGAAGGGAGAGGTTAGAAAATTTGCATGTTGCCAGGGGTAGACTATGAAGAGCCGGAGTGTATACACTGACGATTTAGGTCCCGAGACTGCTCTGCCCCACAATGCAATGCTGAAGGCATCGGCACCCTCAGTATTTTCCCTGCCGTTCTCTTTCTGTGAGAGCAGGTGGGATGTGGGCTAGTTTAAAAGCCACATGGGACTGTCTATGCCTGGGTGAGGTGGAACATTTCTCAGGGACTGTCTCCTTATGTATAGAAGAAGGGGCCAGGATCATGAGACCCGGGGAACTGGTCACCAGTCTGTTTGGTGACCCTAGTCAAAGCCTATTGCCACACCATTCTTTTGGTTTGGCAGCTCAGTAAGCAGGGTCTTAAAAGTCTTACAAAACCCTTCCGGTTGTGCCAGCTAGATGGCTTAGCAGGTAAAGGCACCTGCTGCCAAGTTCAATCCCTAGGATCCACAGGATGGAAGGAGAGAACACAATCCACTAAGCTCTCTTCAGACCTCCATATGTGCACACAAAATAAATAAATGTTGGGGCTGGAGAGATAGCTCAGCAGTTAAGAGCACTGGCTGCTCTTGCAAAGGACCTGGGTTCAAGTCCCAGCATCCACATGGCAGCTGATAACCCTTTGTAGCTCCAGTTCTAGATCTAGCAACCATCTGTAACACCCTCTTCTGACCTCTGAGGACATTGCACATCACAGGTACACTTACATACACGCAGGCAATACATTCATACATATAAAATAAAAAAAATAATAAAATTAATTAATCCTCACATTACCCAGTTCATGGAGCTAAGGTTGTGGCAGAACTTGAATGGGCTTTCTCTCAAGATGGGTCTTTGCCCTTCCAGTCTCCAGTCTCTGAAGCCTGACAGGAAGCTGTGTGGAACATGCCAGAATAGGGACTACTGCGCTTGCTGGGTGTTTAGTAAATGGCAAGAGGAATAGAAGGAAAAAGACAAAAGAGAAGAGGCCGGAGGGAGAAGGGCTGAAAACACACATGCCCATAACAAATTAATGTTTGCAGCCGGCCAGGGTCACAAATATCTTCTCAGGAATTAGCAGATCAAGGGAAGGCACATGAGTCTCTGCACTGATTTCAGTGTGAGGTAGTATTTATTTAACTGATTACTGGTATACTTTCTAGGGGCTCTAAATATATTAAATTGGTAGAATATTTATTATCAAATTCTTAAATCTCATTTCAAGTAGGATTTATTAAACACATCCTATGTGCCAGGTACTGGCCTGATTCTTTTTATTTAATGGTGTTTGCTTAATCATCTTTGTTCTTGAAGCTAGCACTTTTTTAAAAATCGCTTTTTTGATGTAATAAGGAAATACTACCAAAGACATTGCCATCGGTGAAACAAACCAGCTGTCAGTCCAAGGACAGAATACAGTCTTATAACCAGTTAACCATTAGTGGATATTAGTCAGGCCACATTTTTGTGAGTTACAGAGCTAGGTATGTGACTATATGCACACACAACCAAATCCTCCACTGTCCCCAACTCTGTTCGCCAGGGCTCTCCTTATTCAGCAGCCTTCACTGCATGTGTGTTCTGAGCAGCAAGAGAGACACAGCTGTGTCCCTGCCAAGGGGTGAAGACGCAGCACATAGCTGCTTAGACGGGCAGCGGGACCCAGGAAGCCACCAACCAATAATTCTGAGTCGAATCAGTCACCCTAGAGTGTCACCAGTCAGGACTGCCCTTTTCCCGCTTCTCCTCTTTGCCCCCTGGAGTTCAAGACAGTGGTTACAGGATGCTCTTCTACAGAAAACCACGAAGGGCTTCCTGTTTGACTCACAGTAAAAGTCAAGATATCCTTGACCGCTAACATGGACCCTAAGTGCAAGCGTCCACAGCCTCTTAGTTTCTACGCCCAGCTCACAGTCCTTCTCTGGACTTCACACCTGCTGTTCCCTCTGCCTTCATGCGCTTCCTCAAGGAAAGCCCAGAGAAGCTCTCCCACATGCAGTTCTCAGGACTAAGGCCTCCCTCGCCATAGAGGCCCTTCCTTCGTGTGCGACTTTGAAGCAGGCAGACATCCTCCCAAGCCCTTCCCTGCTATTGTTTTTACAACATCACAAGCTGACACCTGTTTATTGCTTCTTACTTATTTGCTTTTTCCTTCAACTACCAGAGAAGTTTCATGAGGTGATAGCTTTATTGTATTTGTGTCTGAACTATGGTACCTCAAATTCCATGTTATGCACAATAGGCTTTCAACCCAAAATTGATACCTGGATGAATGGAGGATGGATGGATGGGTCTAGATGCACAAATAAAAGATATATATATCAGTGATGAAATTGGGCAGAAGTTGAGTGACCTAATGCCAGACATCTTCGGTGAGCATAGCCATGGACTTCTCTAATAAATGTGATAGAATAACTTCCCCACGTACAAAAGAGACAGAGTGAGGCAGGGGTCTAGCTATAAAGCCTTGCATGCTAGAAAGGGGAGTAATCTAAATATGTCACATCACCAAGACAAGAGGAGTGCAAAAAAAATGGGCATGGGGACTGGAGAGATGACTCAGCAGTTAAGAGCACTGGCTGTTCTTGCAGAGAACCCAGGTTCAGTTCCCAGCATCCACAGGGCAGCTAAAAACCATCTGCAATGCCCGTTCCAGAAGATTCAGTATACTCTTCTGGCCTCTGCAGGCACTTCATACACACAGTGCATTTATACACATGCAGGCAAAATAATCATGTATATAAAATAAAAATAATAAATACAATTTAAAGAATACCAGGCATGCTTCCTTGCTGTCAGCATCATGTGCAACCTCACAGAGGGCACAGGAATGGTTTATATAGGAGTTCCTCTCCAGATAAGAAGGAAATTGTTTATATTTTATCTCTCAAAGATAAAAATCATAATGCTATTTTTATAACTGTTTATTATATGAAATGACTTTTTAATTTTTTATTTATGTATTATAAATAACAACTAGTGGAAGGTTCTAGAGACCCAGGACAAGCAAGAAGTGAAGAATAATGGGCTTAAAAGTTGGGAACCGTATTGGATGATGGTAACACAGCTTTCCCATGTAGGACACAGCAGTCACAACTTGCTAGCTTGAAAATGAGAGTTCAGAGATGCCATATTGGCAGCAAGTCATGAAGGGAACCCACAGGGGAGGGAGCGGTAGAGATAGAATAGCTGCGTGCACCTCACCAAATCCATTGCTTACCCTTTAGACAGGATGAGTTCACATACATTGATAGAAATGAATATTGGTTGAAAAGGACATGAGACACTGCATTAGTTGGTCTTCACAGAGAGTCAGAGACTAGAGTTACAAGGAGGCAAAAGTGCTTGTTAAACTCATTCAGCTTTGCATCAAAAATCTCTGAAAGAAAACACTTTAAAAATGTAGACTCTGCTTCAGGATCATTGTTTTGCCCTGAGATCAATTGTAAAATTTAGATAGAGCTTCCCCAGCATGTTATACAAACAAACCTACTCAAATTCAAGGTAGCCAGCCACTAATTTAGGTTCAGAAATGAGCCTACGATAAAAGTCATTACTTTTCAAAGAAGAATAACAGAATTTCGAATACCTGAAGCACAGTACTAAAATGAAAACTATCAAACACATGAAGAAACATAAACATGCAACTCGCCGTCAAAAGAAATCTCAGGCAATAAAGATTCTGGGATAATTCAAAATAGGCTAAAAAGGAATTTAAAGAAGCTATTATGAATATTTTCAAAGGATTCAAATAAAAGAAGGTTACAGTAAATAAACAAGCAGGGGAATATCAACAGAAAAATTAAAACTGCAAAGAACCAAGTTGAATTCCACATCTCAGTGGCAAAATATTTGAATTGAGAAATTCATTGAATCATTTTAATAGCAAATGGAAATGTTGGTGGGGAAGCCAGTTCAAGTTGAAGAGTGATAAAAAGAAAATAGAAGAGAAATCAAAATATGTTTCAGATCTGCAGAACAAATTAAAAGTATATTAAAAAAAATGTCAGAGCCACAGTCAAATGTGGAAAAATATCAAGGCATCTAGCATATGTATAGTCAGAATTTGGGAAAGTGAGATGAGACACTGAAGCAGAAACTGTGTTTGAAATGGACAAAACATTTCCCATATTTGAGGAAAAGAACAAACAAATAAGGCCTCATGAACTCTCAGTAGGATAATACAAAGGAAACCACATGAAGGTGTGGAAAATCAAGAGTAAATCTTAAAAGTATTCAGAAGACAAGGATCGGATCATGACAAACAGGACAGAAAAACCAACATACGACTGACAACTGACTCATCTTTATGGACAATGAGTGTCAGCAACTAGTTGAAATTTCCCTTTAAAGTACTGAAAAGAGCTGGACCAAGAACACAGTTCAGGGTCAGAGCTCTTTTTACTGTGTCTAACAGCTTGGGCTTGATCCCCAGCACAGGAAGAAAGATACTGAACAGAAAAACAATACAGAATTCCATATGCAAGAAAACTATCCCTCAGGCCCAGGAAAGAGGAGCACAAATGGCAAGGCAAGTGTGGCTCGTCACATACACCTTACTTGTAACAAGGACCAGAAAAGGCCATGGTGGAGTGCAGCCATCTGAGACTGGACCCTGATGACTGCAGGCTAAGGGGGAGCAGATCTTCTTTAGGGGAGTGACCCTAGATAGGCTGACTAGACTCCAGTGGATGAACTTACACCAAGTGACATCTAGGTACAAACATCTGACGGAATATGACTTCATATATATGATAGACTGCATGAAACTGGTGGGTGGGAGAGGGGGGCTATAGGTGGGCACAGATGGGGGGTCTAAATTTGATTATGATTTCTTATATTAAATGCACAAAGCCTCGATACAAACATTTTTCTGGTAGACAGATTAAATTAAAAATTAAATAAAGAGTGAAATGGAGAAGAGGGAAAAAAGAAATCAAAGAAAATAAGCTCCAGATTGAGAACATAAACAGCTGAATGAAATAAGGACGCCAATGCAAGATAGGAAAGAAGAATTCCACAAAGACATAGAAACACTGAAGAAAACCCTATCTAGAATGCTGGAAATGAGCAGCATTATAGATCAAATGACAAGCTCTGTATAAAGTCTCAACAGTAAGATGGATCAAGGAGAGGACAGAACATATGAGCTTGAAGACAAGGTGGAGGAACTCCAACAATGAAATAAGGACAAAGGCAAACATAGCAAAAAGGGTCCCCGTGGGAATTATACGATATACACAAAACTCTGAAAAGGAGAGAGAAAAGAATATAGTTCTAAAGGAATAGGAAACCTTTAAAAGGAGTCATAGAGGATATTTCCCAGAGTTTAAACAAATAGATGTCAAACTAGATATAGAGGCATTTAGGACACTAAACAGACAAGGCGAGAAAAGAATCTTCCCTCATCATAATTAAAAATCTCTATATACAGAACAAGGAAAATATATTGAAAGTGGCGGGAGGGGGCACCAAGACACATTAAAAAGGCAGGGACCATGAAAACAAGAGATTTTTCAACTTAAACTGCAAAAGCCAGGAGGATCTGGACAGATGTACTACAATACCCAGCATAACTATATTCCAGAACTGAAGGAAAAAATGAAATCTTTCTATGATGAAAACAGTCCAAAATGTGTGACCCTAAGTCAGCTCTACAGAAAATCCCCAAAGGAATTTTTCAAATTGACTAAGAAAACATATACGTCCAGAAGGCCATTATTCTAGTTTGCTTCTCTATTGCTATGATAAAAATGCAGACCAAAAGCAGCTTGGGGAGGAAAGGGTTTATTTTATCTTACATTTCCTGGGTCACAGTTCATCACTGAAGGAAGCCAAGGCAGGAACTGAGGATGAGAACCTGGAGTCAGGAGCTGAAGTACAGACCACGGAGGAATGCTGCTAACTGTCTTACTCCCCTGGCCCATGCTCACCTTGCTTTCTTAGACAACACAGGACCACCACCCACAGTGAGCTGGGCCCTCCCATATCACTCCAAATTAAAAAAAAAAATGCCATACACATGACCACAGGTTAATCCAATAGAAGAAAGTCCTCAATTGAAGTTCCTTCCACCCATGAATGTCATTTACAACTGACACTATCCAGTACAGACATAGAGAAAAATAATACAGTATAATAATAGTTAAGATAGGATGAGAGTAAAAATCAAACATTATAAAACCAATTAAATGACAGGGACAAATTCACATCTTTCAATAATGACTCTGAATACTAATCATCTCTATTCCCCAATCAAAAGACACAGGCTAATAAGCACATTAGATTTAAAAATCAAGAACTACTTATTTGATGCCTCCAAGAAACACATCTCACCACAAAAGACAGATTCTACCTTAGGGTAAAAAGAAAAAGATATTCCAAGCAAATGGATTTGGGAAAATAGAAGGTGTCACTGTTTTGATATCTCACAAACTATACTTCAAACTAAAACAAAGGAGAAAGGATAAAGGCCATTTAATACTCATCAAGGGAGCAAATCACCAAGAAAACATTATGATTCTCAACATATATGCCTGAACACAGTTGTACCAAATTTAATAAAGCAAACATTATAAGTAAAGTCATGGATTAATCATATCACAATAGGAGTCAGTGACTTCAATATTCTACTCTCACCAATTAACAGATCATTCAAACAAAAAATAGAGAAATATATGAATTAAATAACATCATAGACCAAACGAAGTCAACAGGCAATGATAGAACATTACATATAAATCCCACTAAATATACATTCTTTTTAACAGCCCCCCCCCGGCACTTTCTCCAAAATAGATTATATTTTACACACAATGTAAGTCCCAACAAGAACAAGAAAACTGAAATAGTCCCTTATATTTTACTGATCACAATGTATTAAGACTACAACTCAACAGCAAGAGAATCCCCAGAACATACACGAACTCATGGAAATTAAACAACACATTATTGAATCATGAGTGGGTCTTTAAGAAATCAAGAAGGAGGGACTGGAGAGATGTCTCAGTGGTTAAGAACACTGACTGTTCTTTCAGAAGACCCCGGTTTGGTTTCCAGCACCCACATGGTAGTTAACAATCATCCATAACTCCAGTTCTACACCTTCTTCTGACCTCTGCAGGCATCATATCACACGAGTGCACTCACACACATGCAAGCAATACACTCATACATATGGAATAAAAATAGTAAATAAAATATTTTTTAAATTAAAAAAGAAATCAAGAAAGAAATTTTAAAGGTCCAAGAATCAAATGAAAACACAACCTACTAAAACCTATCAGATACAATGAGAGCATTCTGAAGAGGAAATTTCATGGGTCTAATTTAACATATCAGAGAGACTGCAAGTAAATAACTTAATGATAGTTCTTAGAGCCCTGGAAAAAAGAAGAATAAGACAAACCTCAAATTGGTGGATAGAAAGAAATCATTAAAAGCAGAGTAGAAATTAAGGAAACAGAAACAAACAAAACAATGAATCAATACAAATGTAAATAATCAATGGAACAACGTGTGTGTTGGCTCTTTGAAAATCTAAACAAGATTGACAAACCCTGTAGTCAAATTAATGAGAGAGAGAAAAGACCCAAATTAATGAAATTAGAAATGAAAAAGGAAGCATTATAGCAAATATCAATGAAATTCAATCACTAGGTCTTACTTTGAAACCCTTAAATTGGAAAATCTAAAAGAAAGGGATGAATTTGTAGATGCATATGACCTACTGAAGTTAAACTGAGATGAGATCATTTGAACAGATCTACAACAAACACTGAAATTGAAGCAATAAATTAAAGTTTCCCGACTAAAAAAGTCCAAGCCTAGATAAATTCAAGGGTAATGTTAACAGACCTTCAAAGAAAAACCAGCGCCAATGCTTCCCAACTATTCTATAAAACAGAAACGGTATGACTAAGCATCTTTACCAAGCTTGTATCACACTGATATCCAAAAAAGACAAAAACACATAGAAAAAAAAGAAAATTATGGACCCATTTCCCTGATAAACTTAAATCAAAACTGGAACTAAGAAGAGAAGTTTCTCAGAAAGTGGAAATTAGAGCTACAATATGATTCTGAAACACCACTCCTGGAAATCTACCCAAAGGGCTCTACATCCTCCTACAGGGATGCTTGCAAGTCCATTTTTATTGCTGCTCTATTCTCAATAGCTGGGAAATGTCCATCAGTTGATGAATGGGTAATAAAATTGTGGTACAGAGACATAATGGAATCTTATTCTGCTGTAATGAAAACTGAAATTATGAATTTACAGGAAAATGGATGGAACTGGAAAATATTAAACCAAGTGAGGTAACCCAGGCTCAGCGGGAGAAACACTATACAGTCTTTCTTGTACGTGGATTCTAGCTGCATAATTTTTATATTTGTGTTGAATTTTGTAGGGTCTGTTGAGTCAGGAAGCTAGAAGGGGTCCATGAAATGAGACGTGAGGAGACAACAGAACACTGTGATGTGAAAGTAGAGGAAGGAAATACTGCGGATAATAGGGTATAACAGGGATGGAGGTGAGGAGACAGAGAGGACGAGCAGGGATAGAGAAGTGCTTTACCTAAACTAAGAAAGAGGGAAGACCCTGATGGAAACCCTCTGCTTTGTAATATAACTAAATACATAATTTTATAAAAAGGAAACAGTGTGAACAAAGTACCCTGAACGGATGTACAGTGCCTCCCCCAGATGATGTGGGTTATTAAGAGAAAACCTCAGGGCCAGGCATGCATGTGTTACCTCCTTATAAACTATTGCTTAGGGAGGTTTCAGAGACCTCCAAAGTAACACAGACCATTGTCAAGGCTCTTGGTTCTCCACCATAACTATATGGTGAGACAGTATTGCTGGAAATATAACATGATTTTGTTGTAGGACATACATACATCAATCTGGAACTGATCTAAAAACTTCCTCCCTGGTGGACAGCTTTAATAGTGTCCAGAAGGTGCTGTTCAGTTCATTAGGGGAGAAAAGTCAGCAGTGGTATTACCCAATGGCACCCCTGAATGTTACAATACTCTCTTTCTAGGCAAGATGTACCCACTGGTACAATAGACGCATGCAGGCAATGGATGTAACCGACTACTTTCTGATTAGATTTAGGCCTGCTCCACAGAAGGGGATTCATGCCTGGTTCTATAAACCTGGTCAAAAACGCATGGTTCAGAAGGTTATAGGCCCTGGTCGGGGATCTACTACAGTTGTTTTGCTAAATGGATATTTTGTTAAACCCCTTCTAAGTATTTATGGTCATCAATAGATTAGTGCTGTTCTCAACCTTGGCCAGAGAAGTTTCTTTCTGTAGTGGGTGGCGGTTCATACAGAGAAGAGACTCATAAGTGGTCAAAGGACTGAGAATAAGTGACTGGTGAGTGCCCATCACTAACTGTGACATCTATATCAACTCTCCACCCCTCAAGGTTCAGGGAACATCAGAGAACAAAGGAAAGAAAGAATGTTAAGAGTTAGAAGATCAAACGAATGTTGTGGAATGCTGCCTTCTGGACATGGCACAGCCATTGCGCTCATCAACTCGCCTCAGGTACAAGACTTACACAAGATCAAGCAAATAAAATCAGTCAACACTGCAGCAGACAGCCCCAACTGGACCCAGCAGGTTATAAAAAATAAAAAGGAGATGATGTGAAAGTGAGTGGGAGAGGGATGTGTTGGAGGGTTTCTGGGGAAAATGAGAAAGGAGAGTTGGAGATAGACATGATCAAAATGCGTATGTATGTGTGTATGAAATCATCAAAGAATAAACAAAAGATTCTAAAAAATATATACTTCAAAAAGTTAAAAGTTTTTATAAACTGGAATACTACATTAGATTTCTGTCACTGTGACAAAAGCCCTAAGAAAATCAACTTAAATGGAACAAAGGTTTATTCTGGATCATAGTGTCAGAGGTTTTTACCCATGGTTACTTGGTCATGGTGGGAAGAGACAGTAATGAGAGGCAAAACTTCACTTCAAGTATCTGGGAAGCAAAAAACAGAGCTTAATGCTCAAATTCATGTTCAAGCCCAATTCCTGTAAGTAATCTCAAGGAAACTCAATTGAATAATTAAATTAACTAACTAAATTGAACTTTGGTTTGTTGTTTCTTCCCTATCTAGGGTAAGTAGACATCCGGTCACATCTCCCTGGGAATGATGTCACACAGCGGGCAGTCGGTCAGTTCCCATAAACTTGTAACTACTCTGTAAGTTTGCCACTACGCTTGCACATATTTAACCAAGAGCAACAAAAAGCCCTTGACACAGAAGCATCAACATTATGCTTACAGTAGCTTTCTTTCATAATAACTCAAAACTGTAAACAAAATAAATTTCCATCAGTAAAAAACCAGGTAAACAAATTGCTGCACATTTGTACAATGGAAGAGACTTCTGATCCGGTGGCATACTTGAGTTTCAGAAATAACCAAGCAGAAAAGAGACAAGCTAGCACAAGATGCACAGCCCACTGTTCAGGAACGACGGCTGCCTGTGAGGATTAGGTATCATTGTGCAAAGGGCAGTTTCTGAAATGATGGGAATGCTCTGGATCTTGACTGAAGCCTGTAGTTACATAGTATATACACGTATTATAATCCATGAACAACATACAAAAGATAAGTGCAAATCTTACCTCAATTTAAGAGGAGAAACTAGCTGGTCAATGTACTAGTCAGAGACAGCTTACTTACGCTGCAATAAACAGCACCCAAAACTTAGTGTCTGAAACAAAAGTAAGCCAACTGGCCAACTGTAACCTACTGCTAAAAATTCATTGGAAAGTTGCCATGAATTTCGTTCTTATGATTCTTATACCTGTTTCCATTACAGAAAAAGGGGTGAAATGTGACAACAGAAACATACAAACCAAAAACCTAACACGTTATTCATACAGCTTTGTTTTTCTTTTTAGATGATGTGTCCCTCTATTTCCTAGGCTTGGTTTAAACTTGTAAGCCTCTTATCTCGGACTTCTTAATAGCTGGGGTTAGAGGTACAGGCCGCCACATCCAGCTTAGCTTACTACAGGAAAAAGTTGGTTGACTTCAAGCTTAAAACCACAGAGTCATTTCTCAGTCATGCTCCGTGTTAGCCAGGAATTGGTGGGGTGCTCTATCCCAGGACCCGTCACACTGTAAATCCTAGCAGACAGAGCTAACTCTCTGGAACAAGGCTGGTTCCTTAGACTAAGGAAACAGAGCAAATGGTAGGCTCGTTCACCACCAGTAAATGCCCAGGCTCCAAAGCAACTCACCACTTTTCCTTATAACTCCCGAGCCAGAACTATTCACAAGATTCCATTCACAATCTTACTATTTGTTTATTGCATGCAGCTGGGAGTGGAGAAGTATCAAGGTACTTACCAGACACGTCCTAATGACTATCACAATTAAATGGAGAGCCAATTAGTCCAGGTGTTTATTTTCAATAAACCTGTACAAGTCTACTGAAATACTACCTTACTAGGTAGACAGCGTAATCATAAAACTTCTAAAAGCTGCCTCTAGCCCATCCCTTTGCTCCCCATTTCACATATTAGAGTACTAAGCACAGCTTTCATGATGGGTCCAGACCACAAACCTGACTATCCATCACCTCAACAATTAAAAATGCCAACAGAAACTAGAAAAAGAGAAATCTATGACCCAGTCTGCATCACCTTCCACAGCTTCATCGCTCTGCTACTCGTACGACTCTGTAGGCTCCACGAAGACAGAAAAAAGCTTACAATGGCCCAGGCTTATCATATCACCTCTGAATTCTAGAATCTTGCTCTGAGGTTTCCTTTGCTGAGATGTCTTCATGTATGATTCTTGCCTTTGAAGACATCCCAAAGCCATTATCTTGTCCACAGAGACTTCAGTGAGCAACAGGGAAAGACAGCGACATTGCTACTGTATCTACTCCAAAGCACCAAACCACAATACTTTCCTCACAGGGTAAGAGAACCACTAGCCTACCTGGTGCTCACAGATGCCAGGCAGTTTTCTCAGGACTCTTCTGTCCACCACATTGAGTCCTCACAATCACTTGCAGGCAGGTATCATTATTGTTACTATTAGGTAAGAACATGGAGGCAAAAGGAGGTGAATTTATTTACACATGCTCCTCCAGTGATAAGGAGCATAACTGAGGTCTTTCCCCAACACTTGCAGGCCTATTCCTAACTGTTCTGTTAATCACATGAGGGGATACCATCTGTCCCATTTGAGAGTGGGAGATCCTCAGTGGTGACAAATAAATAAACCTACCATCAAATGAACAACCCCCAGTAGTTCATGGATAATAACAGCTGGTTCATGGTGTTCTGTTTGGATGAAAAAAGCAAGACTGTGGAACCCCAAATTAACATTAACTACCCAACAAAGTCCTCTGGACCAACAACATTCAGGAAATAGATAATGACTGTATGACCAATGGATTATGCCTCTGCCTTGGAACACATCTCTTCCTCCAGAGTTGATAGCCAACTTGGAAATGGAAAGACAAGAGAGACCCAAATTAAATAAAATTGGAAAAGGAGGCTCCATTAAGCTGAGATGCACATCCACCCATTTAGGAGTGTCTAACCTTTAGACATTGTGATACCAAGCCATCTACAAATGTGCCGGGCCTAATTCATAGTCATCCTAGGATGCCACAGGTTGTATACGCTGTGAAGGACACTTTGAGAGCCCCAAGCACTGGGGCTATATAACTTCTCTGTGCAGAAAACAGTACAAAGCTTTCCTTCAAGTTTTTCTCCCCTGCATAATTATGCTTTCAATTGTTAATAGCTATAATTACGGAGGATAGCATTGTTGTGATTGTAATCCTTCCTATTCCCCTTGGTATTTATTGATGATAAATGGCTTTATTAAAAAATAATGATAATTATCTTGTTTGGTTGTATATCAATATAGTTTCAGTTTTTCTTTATTACCACTTACGGAATTTTATGGATTGCCAACATTTAGTTCTTTTATTGGTGTACATTCTCTTGATGGCATAAAAAGAGAAGATAAAATTCATAATTTCATCCTTTCCTGACCTCCTCACACCCACACCAACTATTAACAAAACAAGAACATAGTGTGGACATGTGTCTGTATGAAGTTATAATTTCTATGACTATATATTGCTAAGATATATTTTATTTATTACTTTTACTTTATGTATGAGTGTATTTCATACATGTATATCAGTGCACTCATGACATGCAGTACCCACAGAGGTCAGAACAGGGGACTGGATCCCTGAAACTGGAGTTACGGACTGTTAGATGCCATGCAGGTGCTGGTAATCGAACTTGGGTCACATACAAAAGCAGACAGTGCTCTTAACTGCTGAGCCATCTCTCCAGCCCATGCATACATATTTTTAACAATTACCTGAACACCTCCCAACTCTCCCCATAGAGCCTCTGTATCACTGAATAGTAGAAAGTGAGAGACATCGTCCCCACATCGAGCCTCACACTTACAGCGCCATAGTTTACAACAGAGCTCCTTCTGCTGCTGCCAGGATGTGAAGCCTGCTAAGTTGACTAGGACAGGGCAACAAGCAGTTATCTGGACCAACCGTCAACAGAGCCCAAACTAAGAAATCACAGAATGGTGTGAAAATAATTGTTTTGTCATGATTTCTTCTCCTGACTTCCTCTCTCTTTGACTAAAGGAACAAGGGTCAAGTGATCCTTTGCTCTGTGCAGAGCTCCACACTGGCTACATCTTTAGCCATTTCATGGATATGGCCACCTGCTGCCATTTTCCCAAAGAAAATTCCATCATCCAAGTTGTCTGTCCCCATCAGCATCAAGACTCGGCACCTCTTTTCTTCTTCATGATGTTCTTGGCGGCCCTCGAGTCAGACATGCTGTGTGTCAGAGCAAAGACCTGTATTAATCAACTCCAAATATAGCAACAGCAGTTTGAAAATCAAAGAATGGGCCTTGGGGACATCAATATTTGCATGTTCATAATAAATACTTAACTACACATCTGTTCAATGTTCAACATAGATGCAGGAGAAGAAGAACATTTATGTTGATTTTTTTCAAGTTCCACAACTAAACCATCTGATATAGTAAGGAAATATAGCTGAGAAGTCATAAAGATGATCTCAAATATATCTGTAATGTATACTTACACATTGGAGGCACACTTGATTTATTCTGAGATTTATTTTAACATCAATGAGTTATATACTTGTCCCTGGGGTCAGTGGAATAATTTTCCAGTCTGTATTAAACATCCATTGCTTTCCAAGCTCATGTACACCTCTACAACCCAGATTGACACAACATTTAGTGTTCAAGGTCTATTTTTATGCTTTTTTATATACATACAGATTCTCAATAACTAGCCCAGGCTTGACTCAGACTCCAGGTCTTCCTGTCTTAGCCTTCTGAGGGTTGGGATCACAGGTATATGCTACCAATTCTGACCCTTAAGGATTTGTTTTTCTCTCTGTATGTTATGTGTATGTATGTACGTGATCTCTCTCCTCTCTATCTCTCTCTGTCTCTCTGAGCAGAAGTCCCTGCTTGCCACTTACTGCTGGTTTACAAAGTACCTAGCCCTGGTATAAGGGCTTTGTAGTCATAATCTCATTTCTTTGTTAAGGAACCTCCACAAGAACCAGACTGTGTATCTGCCTTCCCCATCTCACAGAGAGGGGAAGACTGAAAAGATGTTAAGTAATTTGGCCAAAGCTCAGACGTCTCAGATTAAGTGCTCATATTCAGTGTGCCTGGTCCCAAACCCACATTCGTCACCATGATAAGCTATTAGGAGGAAACAGGTCAGCTGACAAAAACTTCATTAACTTAAACTGTAGGTGTACCACCAGATCCAGAAAATACACCTCAGATTTGTCACAGACATTGTTAAGTGCAGAGAGACATAAGTAAAAGTTTGCTTATGGCTGCGGAATTTGACGGAGTCAAGAATGAAAACGCTAAATGTGAGAAATAAGCCCATTCTATGGGATACAAAGTGGGAGAACAGGGTAGAGGGAATAGACCTTGAGTTTACGTGGGTGGCAATGTAGCCACTGAGAGATTACATTCCCCAGCCTTCCCTGCAGCCAATAAATGATACACAATCAGCTCGTTCTCACACTAATCTCCTGGGTGCAAATTCTCTTGCTATGGCCAATTCCAGCTGCCAATCCGAGGTCAACTGACTTGGAGAGACGCTGGAGAAAACTTGACTTTCACAACCTAGGATGAACTGACTTCAGCAGAAGGCTGGCAAGTCAGGGCTGTCAGGTATGAACAAACTTGTCTCTCTTTAAGAATGAGGCACACAGCAAGTATGTGCTTTTACTTGTCTGATGTTTCTTCTTGCTTGGAACCCAGTTAGTATGACTAGCACTCCATGACTTATCTTGGATAAGGAAAGCAACTTACAAAACAAAAGCCACAGTTAAGAGCCAGGCTACAGAAGGCCAAGGGCAGAGAAGGTCAGAAGCCTTGTCGAGGCTGACTTCATGAGCCCAAGTTAAGAAGTTTAGCATGCTCCTTCTGGGCCTCTTATGAAACAACATACAACTCCCACATTAAGCCACTGCTCCTTAGCTCCACTGTCACCTGCTACCTAATTAATACACAGACCCTCACCCTGGGTTATCACATCTCCACTCCTTGTATCTTTTATAATGAAGTGGTTTTTCTGCAGTATTATTTGACAATGAAAAGGCCAAAAAATGTCTTAATCTTCAAATAACTCGGCTCTTGATAAAAAGGATTTGAGGTTTCCAGTTCTGATAAGAGTATGTACACACCACAGTGGGAAAGGTGACGGATAGAAATCAGAGCCTGGCACACAAATCAACACTGTGAGCATGGTGAAAACCAAAGAGTGATACTGGAAACCAACCAAGTTTTCCAGGTGCCACTCTGGCCAAAGAAGACTCAAAAGCCTCCTGAGATAAGCCTTAAAGGAAGCACACAGCAGGTACTTGGGGAGAGAGCCCAGGCTGTACTGCCAGGCTGATACTTTCAACTCAGGAAAATGCCCAGGAATCCTGAAAAGAGGGAAAACAGCAGGTCATAGTCCCCTGGCTCAAACAGCAGGGAGTTGCTGTAAAGGTATCCCAATCAAGGGTTCCCAACGGACAACAGAATAGGAAGCCATTAGGCACAACTAGAGCCAGAAAATAGGGGAGCAGCTCATGACTCAGGACCCTGGCTTCCAGAAGTATGTTGGTGGCTTACAATGTCCACAGAGAGACTACAGACAAATCTAAAGGGATCTCCATGTTCACATTTCACCAGGTGACCACAAAGATTACAGTGAGAGCAACATATTGGAAAATCAATCAGCTCTGTGATTCTTCTGTCCTGTCTTCCACAAAATAATGGCCCAGAATACTCAGAAATCAGCTTTGTAGACTGCATCAAATGCCTGGGCTCTTGGTAGAATCCATGTGTTCAAGGATGTGCGAGGGAAGAGACACTAAAGATAGCCATCTATTCTTAAAGATGATCTGTTCTAAGAGAACAAATGAGTTAGACACAGTTAAAGATGTCTAGAGCCTTCTCAGTGCTCTCATGAACTAAGAATTAGCAAGGAAAACAAAGACTGGGAAAGTATAATGTCAAAAAGAAGTGATTAACATCAGCCCATTTGTTCAGTCATAAATTCATCAATAAATATTAAGTGGATGCGAGTAGGTACCGGACATTTTTTTCCTAGAGTGTTAAAAGGCAAATTTGGGGTGTATACACAATGGGGAGTCCATGAAAGATAAGCAAGAGATAGCTCTTATTCACTGGAGTTTATGGAAACCATGTATTTCATACTGCCCAAACTGGAGAAATGTCACAAAAAGCAGCTGAGGTTCTTCCAGCCCTCATTAGATCATAACCTGAAAACAGTAACAACGAACTCATGAAAATCAGACTGTCTCTTGGCCAAGGCATCTTTTCCCCAGCATGTCGCATATCATAAAATTAAGTCTACGTTGGGCCACTTCACTGTCCCAATTGTCCCCATGTTAGCATTCTGCTCATTGTAAGCAAAGGCCCAAGCAAAAGTGAGGCAAGTGGTCATCTGTAGTCCAAGGTACGAAAGAACCCTAAGCTGTGGCAATGTCCAAGACATGTGTCCTCCTGAAGACGGTAGCAGATTTTTACATTTGATGACACTGAGGACAGGGTTCAGAGATTCATACAGAAAGGGACACATAATAGATTTTAGAATTTAAAACAGAAACCAGTACTGGGTTTAAGTTAATGTTTCATATTCCATAAAGAAGGCTAAATATCTATTGTTTTGATAGACTGCTATAATTCTAGAACACCTTGTTTTAGATCTTCATCACCTGAAATTAATCTGAGCAAAACACGACACCCAATATGACTGAACTCTATTGAGTAGCCTGTCAGGTGACACAGGCTATGCTTTCTTGGATAAAGTTAGAATCAGGAATGGTGCAGTATCACTGCCTCACAATCCCAAGAGCATCCCAAGCCAGAGCAGCAAAGGATACTTTTTAGAAATTCTCCTGGGTAGCCACGATGCACCACAGTCTCATCCAGAAAGGCTCCCAGTGATCATACATAATGTTAATGTAGTATTCCTAAGAGCAGAGACAGGTGCACTCCCAGCTCTCTTTGCTGGCCCACCTGAGAATGGGGAGACCCCAGATGACCCCAGAGTACATTAATGACTTACACAGAATCATCATGGTTCGTAAACATTGCTCTGGAATTGTATTGTGGCAACTGCTCTGATTATGCAGAAGGGGGAAAAAAAGCTCCAAATGGGATTAGAACAGAAGGTGCAAAGTCCAAGCACAGCTAATCCACTGAGCTAAAAGCAAGCCTGAGAAAAAATACAGCCCTTCCAGAATGGAGATTGTGCAGGTGTCTGATGACCAGGGGCTTCTCTCCAGCCACATGAGCTAATTTACATAAGTACAGGCCATATGCATCTGAGCCACTTCTTTGCTCCCTGTCTTGTCCACAAACAGAGTCTGATGTGGACTGTCCCTTCAGGAGGCTCCAGGAGAACCTGACTAGGCAGATAGTGTTTTTTGTTTTTTTGTTTTTTTGTTTTTTGTTTTTTTTTTAACACTGTCTTCAATACATAAGTAAAATCTATTTAGCAAAAAATGTCTATGGATCAATTTCTCAATTAGTTAGCAAAAGAATTGTATGTTAAATCTCTGCCACCCAGGCTCAAGGATCGCTGTGGAAGAGCCAGGGGCTGGTGTCCACAGAGCTTTCCGGGAAGCTGGGAACTTACTCATATGAACTTACATCAATAGTGACAGCATGCACATCACCCATGCAAACCCACATCAGACAAAACCCCAGCATGGAACTGGGGAAATGGGTAAGAAGTCCCAACCTTAGCTGAGGAACTATCACTGGCAGCTGAACACTGCTGGGTGAGGGAGAGCTGGTCTTCCTTAGTGGAGTAATCAGGCCCTAGAGGATGAACTGACACCAAGGGACATCTGGGGACATAAACTTGAACTTGATAGGCCTTAATATATAAGACAGAAAGTATGAAATCCGGTGGTGGCAGGGGGCTGTGGGAATGCAGATAGGGAAGGGTGGGCCTAAATATGATTAAGATGTATTGTATAAAATGTACAAAAACTCAATGAAAATACATAGCAATAAAACAATGATGAAGCCAATAAAAATAAGAAGCTCCCCTGTATCAGTTTTTCCAGAAGGCATTTCAATCATTTGTCGGTCCTACATCAAGCAGTGCAAGGCTAAGGCTCAGGTACTGCACCAGTGACTCCCTATACCCATTGTCCCATGGAAGCTTTTAGAAGGAGAATGGGTCCACATTCTCTCAGGGAAGTTTCTCCAAAACCAAAGCTGTGTTTTTGTGTATCACAGTCACACATTCCCATATTTAATTCTATTTCTTCCTTTATCACATCAGACTCACTTGAATTTCACAATGTTCTCCCTTGTTTAACCAACCAGTGGATTTTCCATAGGAATCACGTCATAATAAGCATATACATACAAGATACTATTTTACACGCTCCAGTTTTCTATGTATTAACCCAGTTATCCTGACAACCCTGTAGAGTGGGCTATTACTGCCCTTCCTCTAAAGGGATGTGGAAACTGAGGCTCAAGGAGGCTACACAGCAGCTGAGAGGAAGACCTGGGATACAAACTCAGCAATTCCTGCCTCTGTGCTTCTTTAAATCCCAATGCTATACTGAATAGTTTTTTACCTATTAACTCCAAACAAGATGAACCCAGGCACAGAATCAAGAGACTTATGATTCTTTTCAGTCTGTTTAGTCAGATTTATCTCCCATCCTTGCCACCTCAGCCTCTATTCCCAGAACCGAACAATTAGATCTTTCTTCTGCCTCCCTCCCTTGAAATAGGATTTTGATATTTAAATGATTATTAGATATTTGATATTAAAATGGCTATTAGGATGCACAGGAATGACCCTAACCTGCTGTCAAATGAAAGATTTTAAGACAACCATGTCTCCATGATACAAAGCTAATTCATAAAGAACTCTTTTTTTTTTCCTGGATTAATTAGTAGAGAGATATTATGTGTTCTAACCACATGGATATGTTCTTGATAGCAACATCTTAGCTGCTGTTCTAGGTTTAGGACATTTTCTCTTGACTAAAAGAAAGCAAAGAAATGAATAATTACTGGACACTTGCTCACAGGTACCAGGAAATTCACTGGATATGTTCATCTCCAGTCGTCTAACACCCAAAACAAACCAATCCAAGATGATGCCAAGATGCCTAATTTTACAGACAAAGATCCAGACTTGAAAAGGCTAATATTTGCCCCATGCCTAAGGAGACTTAACCAGAAGAGATGGCACATGGATGTCTACCAGAAGCTGACCTTAAGCAGGGGCCATTGAGACACAAGCATTCTGGGTAACAGATACCCTAACCTTTAAACCACACACACACACACACACACACACACACACACACACACACACCAGTCCTGGATTCTACTTTTTTCCCCCTCTCTAAGCAGTGCGTCTTTACAGATTTGCTGGTTGTTAAATGCTACTGACTCCAGCTAATTCCCGAATTAACCAGATTCCTTTCAGAGCTTGTAAAATGTGCTACACACTCAACTTCTGAATTTAGCATGCAAGATGATGACCAAAGCACACAGAATACTGCAACTTTCTGTGAGAACAATGCGTGCCTCAAAGCTGCCTTTTCATTTCTACCTCTTTTATGAGGACTAGGAAAGCAGGGCCACACCTAGGATACTGCATATTAATTTCAACACAGCTAATACCCAAAATGCCCCACCAATTTACTCTTCACTGACAATGTTAAAAGAAAATGATTTATGCAGATCAATCATCTCGCTCATCAAGCTCTACCCTGACAGTCAGCCTTCATCATTGCTATTTAAAAGGCACTGCTGACAGAAAAGACCGACTCTTTGATTAAGGGCCCTGTCTGGCTAACCTTTTATTTGAAGAATGATTGCCGCTGAGTGACAAATACTTTTCCATTCATTTCAAGGCAAAGATATTGACATTCAAATTCTTGAGGGCTACACTGAGCAGATGCCACTGTTGGCAAGAAGTACAAGAACAACAGCAGGTACGCCACGGCTCTGGGGGCAAGAGAAACAGGAATAAAACGGAAAGGCACAGACAAGCAGGGAGGGAGATCTCAAGAAGCGAGAGCTTTGGTCTCTCAGCCAGATCCTCTCTTCTCACAGTTATCAAAGCGCATCTGTTTGGAGATTCACTCTAGCTCTCCTCTCAAAAGCACCTTTGCTTTCCCTTGACCCTGCTTGGACTCGCCCAGGCTTGAGACGGGAAGAAAAAGCTTGGCTGTGTGCAGTCCCAAACCTAGACACGCATCTTCACCCTGAATCCTGGGATTCAAGACCACCACTGGCTGGAGACGCTGCCTACCTTTCTGCCTCATGGTTCATTACTCGACTGAATACAATGTACAAAGGCTCTCGAAAAGAACAAGCACCAATTTTAAAAATTGTAAAGGAATAGTTTCTCCTACCCACTAAAGAAAAAGGAGGAGGAGAGCAAGCGAGGGCCAGAGAGTAACAGAATCCATGAGCAAAAAAAAGACAAAAATCAACATTTTTTTAAAGCAGATTTTCTAATCTATTTCAGGTAGATTTAGATCTTGGTCAACACCATATATGTAATATAAAATACATACATAGCCTCATGCAGACTTTACTTGCTATTTTCATTTTTAAAATGTTGTATTTATTACTATTTTTTATGTTTAAGAGTATACTGCCTGCATACGTTTAAGTGTACCCATGTCATGCAACACCCGAGGAGGTCAGGCAAAGGTGTCAGATTCCCCTGGAACCAGAGTTACCGACAGTTGTTAGCTGTCACGTGGGGACTGGGGATTGAACCTGAGTCTTCTGCAAGAGCCGCCAGGACTCTTAACTGCTGAGCCACCTCTCCAGCCTCATATCATACTTGTTATTTCTTAAATTTCTTACCTTCAAGGGAAGTGGGAAAATTATGGATTGCAGGAGGTTCTTTGTGACATGAGGCATCACAAAGCCTCACGATTAATCATTTCCAGGAAGAAAATGAAAACACCTCAGTGGGCCATCAACGATTCCTTTCAAATCTCACACTCTTCTCAAGGAGGAGGATGTCAAAAAGAAAACAGTAGCTCTGATTCTCCAACAAATCTCTCACCGCAGGAGCAGTGGGGATAGCTAAGAGGTAGTTAGAACTTTCTCTTAGGTCTCCCCAAGGCTCAACAAGTAACCATCATCAACACTGAAGGAATCAATAGGGCTTTAGAGAGAGGAAAAAACAGTATATTTGATCCCAGGCTCTTCCAGAAATTAGCTTTAGTACCTCATCTGCAAAATGGGGATGGTGATGTCAGATCTGTGGAGTTTTAAGGTGTGGGCACATTGTATGTGAAGGTATACATAGAGGCCAGAGGTCAACGTTGAATGTCAGTCCTCTGGCACCATTTTGTTTTTTTTAGAGACAGTGTCTTTCATTGGTCTGGAGTTCATGGAGTAGAGTAGGCTGATGGCCAACAAGCTCAGCCCAGGGATCTGCCTGTCTCTGATGCCCCAGTGCTGGGATTATACCATGCCTGGCTTTTTCATGTAGGTTCTGGGACCTGAACTCAGGTACTTGTTTTTGTACGGCAAGCTCTTTATCTCCCAAATCTGTGGATACCAAAATGAATGAAATACGGCTGGGGAGATGACTCAGCAGTTAAAAGCACTGGTTGCTCCTGCAGAGGATCTGGGTTTGATTCCTGGTACCCCCTACATGCAAGCAATACACTCATATACATAAAGTAAGAAATAAAAGATTTTAAAATATATTTTAATTGAATCTTTGTGTGTTTCATACAGACCATCAATCATTCTTAACCATCCTAATGTCCATTTCCCACTGATACCTCCCAATAGGCCCCCAACTGGAATCCATTTGTGTTAAGGTCTACTGTGTCAAGATTTTTAAAAAATGAATGAAATAAGCCACTTTCCCTGAACTAGCCTCTAGCCCATCACTTCCTCCCCTTCTCATCATTGACCAATGTCTTACTGGTCACAGCAGGTGCCAAATAAAGGATGAAAATGTCCAGCCCAACTTCCCTCACTCGGCCGCAATGAAACCAAAGGAGATATAGTTAACACGAAAGCCCTGTCAAAAGCTGAAAAGGATATCCAGAGGTTGACTTTATTCCTGCTGTTTCCCACGAACTTGATACTCTAAATCTACCACCATTTTTTTCTCTCATCTATATTTCTCAGGGTAAAAAATCAATAACCAATTAATCAATAATTACAATATCATCTCTTATCATGTGTAACTGCTTGCTTCACCAGCTATCTTAAGAGTGCCTGGAGCGACTGACATTTTCTTCCCTGAACAAAAATCTATCCGATGTTTATAATACTCCAACCACTGGGAAAAGAAAATGAGTGTGGAAATGCAGAATTTATTCCAGGAGAGCAAACACACCAGGAAAAGATTCCAATATTACTGTACCACCTAAGGACAAGGGCAATGAGAGGCCCAACAAGGAGGAGGTGACTATCTAAAGAAATCAGAGATTCTATTAAACCAGTACCCCAGCAAGCCCTCACCAAGAAGAAAAGGGAAGGGAGCATATTGGGGACAGCAGGGCAGGTGCAGAGGCAGGGAGGTCTGAGAGATCACCACACTCTAGTGAGGATGACGGCAAGACCAAGTCATAGCCTGGATCCAAGAGGATCCCTTCAGCCAGTGGGTAACGTGAACTTGAAGTTGCTGTCGTATAGCCCATGGTTTAGAAATGTCACTCATTCCCATGAAAAGTTAGATACAAGAGTCATCTGCCTGGTACCTATTCTGTGTAGGAAGTAGAGACTCAGAGAAGAAAATGACTATCCCATCACTTTCTATAGGTGGGGTGTTGGCTTATTCTGAGTAATATCTGAGCAGCTATGTGTCAGGGGCCATGAGAGCCCACTGGCTCTACAATCTGTGGCTTCCTCTGTGACCTGAGACATCAGTAAATGGTCCTACCCTTCTGTTTGACCCTACTGTCGCATTGCTGTGGACTCTGGGAGAGACTCTGGTAGGCCACTATGGTGCTTAGAGCTATGTTTTCTGGCTTCCCACCATCATCTTGCTGACTCTAGACAACTATAGTCCCGCTTTGACCTGCCGTGATGCTAAGCTTTGCCTGGTAATTGTTGAAAACATCCCTAAACTGGGGAGGTTCCTATTCTAACCCTCTATCCTTTGTTCCTGGCACTGTACCTGCAATACAGAAATGGCCTTGATGTTAACATGTGTTCACCAAATCCTGTTTCATGTTCCATAGTTTGGGTTCTGCTCCATGCAAGGATAAAATATTTTTAAGATACTCCCTGGCCTGGCCCTTAAAACACCATTCTGCAGATCTTTAAACTGAGTAGCTTAAAACAAGAACAATGTATTCTCTCACTTAAAACAAATATTTATTTTTCATTAGTGTCCTCTTGACCACTTGTTCTATGTTGCATGAACCTTAGATGAGGAGATTGCATTATAGATACTTGGGCAATTAATTAATGTTTGGGTTAGGTTTGGGCAATTAACAGACAATGTCTGTGTGTGACTAGTTGTGGTACTCTGTTGTAATCTCTGGTGCAAAAGAAGTTTCTTTGATGAGTGGTGACTGGGATACTTGTAAATACAAAGATACATAGTTTGTACTTAGCAAGAAGTTACATTAGTCTAGGGGTGTTTTTTATGTGTATGCATGCTTGTAAGTGCACCCGTGTTATGCAATGCCCCCACAAGACAGAAGAAGGCATTGGATATCCTAGAATTGGAGTTATGGACGGTTGTTAGCCACCGTGCTGGAATTCAAACCCGGGGTTTCTGCAAGAACACTCAGTGCTCTTAACACGGAGCTTTCTCTCCAGCTCCACACTCTCTCACCTTTGTGGGTATTAGAAGTCCAAAGTCAAGGTATGACTTTGACTTTGGTCCCTCTAAAGCTCCAGAGGAGGACCCCTCTTGCCTCTTTCAGCTCTTGGTGGCTCTGAGCACCCCTCAGCTTGCAGCCATATAACTGCAGTCTCTGCCTCTACCCTACATGGCCTACGTGTCTGTTTCTCTAATGAAGACACCAGCCACTGGACTTAAGGCCCACTCTAAATCTAGTATAATCTCACCTCAAGATCCTTAAGCAAGTTTACCTGCAAAGATCTTATTTCAGAATAAGGTAACATTCTGAGGTCCCAAATAGATATGAATTGGGGAGAAAGGAGTTCATCATTCAACCTGCTACACCTGTCATATCACCATGGAGGCCTCATGACACAGGGCAACAGGATGCCAGAGGCTTTATCTAGCCAGAACCTTGAGTGACCACACAATAGCCAGTTTTCCTAGCGCTGGCCCTCACTGGGCATGTGGTTGAGTAGGAAACAGGGGTGGCTTGTTGGGCATTAAGCCACTGAGATTTCAGGGTTAATCTACTAAAACAGCAGAGCTTCCCGTGGCTACCACTCCAGTGCCACGCTCTAGCTCTGCAATTCAGGCTATTTGTGATGCCTAGGTCTAGCATGTGGTGTTTTTATTTGCCTTTAGATTTTTGCTCAAAAGCCCTTTTAGGTTGCTCTTACAGACCACGCTAGGAATTTCTCCCAGAGCTTTGCTTGGCGAGGTTCACCAGTATTTGGGAGGTTCCTTGTTTTCCCTGAGTAGTATAAGGCGGCTTTTGCTGATAACATCACTGTTTTCTCTACTGGTCCCTGAGGAGAATGTGGTAGCTTTTGCTTTTGTTAGGGTGGGAGAAAGGAGGAAAGGGGTCGAATGTGAATGTTTTCCAACTAAATTCATCCAAAAATGAACCAAGAGAAACAGCAGTGGGGGCCCTTTTCTCACAGATGTGGAGGAAGCACAGGTTTCAGAGTTGTGACAACTTAGGTTAACATTTCTGAGCTACAAACCCCACAGCCATGGGACCTTGCAAGGTTCCGTACTACCACAACCTTCTGCTTACTTCACCTTAAAGGAAATGCATACCTTGTCCCAGCAGATGAGAGGATTAAGTAATGCTGGATACACGTTTGGCTGAGTTTTTTATTCTTCACAGTAGCTCTAAGAAAAACAGGTCCAGTCTGCGTTTCACTGGAAAGGCCAATGCATATGCATGCAGAACCCAGAAGACAACCTTGGGTACCAATCTCCAGGTGTTGTCCATCTGTTGCTCCTCTGAGACAGGGTATCTCACTGGTACCTCACCAAGCAGGCTAGACTCTCTGGCCTGTGAACCCCAGGGATCCGCCTGCCTAAAGGGCCCATGCACTGCGATTACAGATGCATACTGCCAGACCTGGCTTTTTATGTGCGTTCTGGGGACTGAACACTGGTCTTCGTACTTGCAAGGTGAACACTTTCACTGACTGAGTTATCTCCTCAGACCTTCTGGCATCTTTTTGCTTCATCTTTTTAGATGCTACAAATTATCCCTTAGAAAAAATCACAACAGAATTTATAGCCTGCTTGCCTGATGTCTCTATTCCAGGGATTTGGTGGTTTTCCCCAGAATACAATCAACAAATTAATTGTTCATTATCCTCCCTGACAGGCAGATTTTAAAAAGTTCTTACAGTTATGTAACTATTTACATGGTATGATACTTCATATGAAATACATTAGATAATAGGTTTTTTTAAGAAAATATGCAATTGGTGATCATAGCACCTCACCTTGCGCTGGTCTCTAGTCTAAGTGTCTTGCCTATATGACCTCATTTAGATGTCACAACTCTGCAACACAGGTGCAACTTGGAACCACCTCACAAAGAGGAAACTGACATTCAGAGAAGCTAACCTTCTCGAAGTCCTAGAACAAGAGAGAGCAAGGCCACAATTCAGATCCTGCCAGCCTGGCCCTGGAGTGCATCACGGGAGCTACTGGACCGTACTACCTCTTGGGTGGGAAGGGGTGGAAAAGTGAACCTTTGGTCAGGACAACAGCCAGGAGGAAGCTTCCACATCTCTTCGACAATGAAAGAAACTTGCTGTGGGAGCGGGGACTGACCTGCAGGGGCAAGTGGGACGGGGAAAGCCTGGAAGAAGCCAAGAGGGGAGGGAAATACATGCTCCTGATAACAAACCCCTAAGTGGATACCATTGGTCTGAGATGTTCCTAACCCATCCGAACACTTTCACTGGCAGCGGCACAAGAAAACACACAGCTCCGGCTGACTGAAGACAAAAGAAAGAGAAAAGGCTGGCAAATGACTCCAGAAAGCCTTGCTAGGTCAGTTAGAGCTTTAAAGCTCTCAAGTACAAGCTGCTAGTGAAGGCAACAGCCGACTTTCCCACCCATCCTGCTCGGCCGCCCATCCCTCACTCTTGTTTGCCATTACTGAATAAATCATTTTAGGCTCCTCCAGCTTTGGCCCTGCTCCACCATGAACAGCATAAACCAGGATGCCCCACTCAGGGCTGTCATCAAAAGCAGGGGGCCCCAGTGTTCTCTCCCAGGCTCGGCAGCTCTCCTGGGCAATGGCCCTCCTCCCTCCTTAGGCATATCAGAATGAGCAATATTTGACTGTAGATTCTTTCATCTCTGCAGCTTTGAAAACCTCAAGCGTCATATCAGATGTACAACAAAGAGCGGGGACTTCAGGGGTTGACAGCGCAGCCGTAATTAAAGACAACCATCAATGGCTGCCACGTTAAACAATGCCACGTTTTAGCTGCTCCAGAACCAACTGTTTACCTTCCAGGCATTTCTATGGTGAGGTTTAAACAGGTGCTGTTGAAATTGTTTTCATAAAAGATATGCAAACAGGAGATAGGAACTTTATTTCTCTCTGACACAGGGTGTAATATGCAGCTGGCAACTTCCTTGCTCACAGTGCCCAACTGATGTGCTTAGGGGGAGCCATCTCTAATAACTGGTAAGAATATGAATTCAAAAACATTATTGAATGGGCCAGCAAGAAGACTCAGTGGGTAAAGGCATTTGTCACCAAGCCTAAGAACTAGAGTTCAACTCTGGAACCTACAAGGTAGAAGGAGAGAGTCAACTCCTACAAGTTGTCCTTGACCTCCGTTCACACACCATGGCATGCACACACACACACACACACACACACACACACACACAAATACACATATATTCTCAATAAATAAATGAAAATTTAAAAGTCACTGAAAATATTATAAAGAGTTCAGCCACAGATACAAAAAGGAAACAATTTCTAAATTGTTTATGTCCCTTATGGCTCATGGGCCTCAGTTTCCCCCTTTGTGAAATATAAAGATTACATATTAAGTTGTTGAAAGTTATTTTTCTGTTTTATTTTTTTAACCCATATCAAGAATAAGAAGATATTAGCTGGGCAAAGCGGCCCATGTGTGTAATCCCAGCACTCTGGGTGGCTGAGGCAGAAGTGTGAACTGAAGGTCAACACAGGCTACTGAGTAAAGTCCACTCTCCCCCTAGATAAAGGAAATGAAGTAAAGGGGAAAAGGGGAAAGGAATGGAAGAAAACAAGAAGATAGGAGAGGAGGTAAAAAGAAACCGGCTCTGAGGGTGGGTCTGGGTTCCCTCACCCCAATGCATCCTTAAAAGATTTCTAGAACTTTGGGATACACTGGACTGAATTGTCTCTGTGGGCTCTTCTATGCCCAATTCTATGATGAAGAATGAGAAAGAGGAGATGGAAACACAGCAGCAGTCCATCTTGGACAGATTAGCTATGCAGACCATTCATAGCCAAGGCAGTTCTGAGGAGCTGCTCCCCTGCTTCTGCTTGGGTTTGGGGCGATGACCTCAATAGCAAAAGGAAAGAGGCCAGCCTAGACGCAGTTCAGAGCCATCTTCAGCTTGCATCTCAGCAGGGTGTGCATGGTGCCGCATCCAGCACACAGCAGGTCAGATATGATCTGTAGGAATGTGTTGACCACACCTGTCTTCTGCCTTAGACCTGTCTTCCGACATCACTGAAGGCTATACTTACTTTTCTAGGTACATCAGTATGCCCCAAGTCTCTGGAGCTCCTGGGAAGTTACTCCATTCAAAAGCAGCAAGCAATTTTCTTCTACAGATGATACCATAGCCCTGGGGTGGAGCCAAATCTCCACATAGCAACTCAAGCAGAAAGTCTCTTTGGTGGAATTCACTAGAGCTGCTTATCTTCCTCCTCCTGTGTATGACTCAGCCATAGTGGAGGGTGGGGGTGTTATAGAACCAGGATCTTACTTGTTGTACTTAAGGTATGACATGGGACATTGTGACTCATCATGTCTACCACAGGAAACTTTCCCAGTACCCGAGGACGCGACACTGTCGCAGTCAGTGTGATGGACTGTCATTCATTTCTTTGCAGACTAAAGACATTGACTGTTTATGAGAGGAAAATCACCAGCACTTGTTTGAGACTGTCCAACAGAACCCATGAAAAACTGCAGCCCTGGTTCTGCATATTTATAGAGGTAGAGACAGGAAGATCCCTGGGGCTCACTGGCCAGCTCTTAGAAAAGCTCCAGGCCAAGAAGAGACCCTGTCTTAAAAAGAAAAAGACTGATGACACCTAAGGAACAACATTCAAGGTTGTTCTTTGACCTGCATAAACACAGTCATGCTCATGACCTGCATATACATACACAAGAGCCCCCCCCCCCACATGAACATGCACACACATAAAAATAATATGAGGAATCTTTGACTGGATCTATCAAATCCCTCACTAGTTCCCCACCTCAATGGGACCCTAGGACATTTCCAAAGAAGAAACTCCCAAAAGTCTCATTCTGTGTAGGGCAGGTTGACCATCAGTTTCAGCTAAATAGCATAGCCCAGTAGACACACTGAGCCAGGGATCCTTCCCCAGCCCGCCTCCTGCCGCTGACATCATTCTTGTGAGCCAAACTTCCTTCCAGCATGGACTGCTCCATTCTGAAAACAATGACCCTTTATGGAATGTTTTCTTCCCTGCTTCATTTCTAAAAATCAAAGAGCCAATACGTCTGAGCTGGAAAAGGGTCTCTCAAGAATCTGGGAACGCTGCCTCGGGTGGTTTATAGTTAGCAGTAATATCTTCTCCTTTACGCTGTCAGGTTGTCTTACTGTTTGCAGAAAGAAACCAGACATAAATAAAGCAAAAACAAAAAAATGTTTGAGATAGGCTACTGATGGTTGGTTTATTTTTCAAGCTGAGAAGGCACAGTGTTTCCCAAGCATGGTTACATGATGGTACAGTGCTTTCTCATAAATTTGCTGCATCCTTCTGCTTGTCTGTAAAACAGTCTGCTCCTCATCTTGCTAAACTTGGCCTGCATACAGAACTTTTAACTTAAAATATCTAACAATATGTCATATCCACCAAATCCATGACAGCTATTCCTAAGATACATAATATTATTAATTGTTTTTGAATGAATTTGAACTGTTATGAATCCAAGAAGTATAAAAATGACATTTCACCATCAACAGCTTTTGAAACATTATATACACAAAAAAAGAAATAATGACAAGTCCAATAGTACTCATAATTTCAAAATTATGCCCTTTGAAGCCAGAATGACATTAGGAGAAACAGGATGTAAGAACTTAAAAATAAAACTGTAACCCTTAAAAATATTAAACTTGCCTTCTGATAAAAATTAAGTGTGAGCTCAATTATATTTTTATGTTTGAAGAACTGTCAAACAACGGACGGTCTCTTTCGCTATTTAAAGAGACAGGGCTGGAACGTGTGGAGATTTGGAAGGTGAAACAGGGCTGAGGGGATGAGCAGACTGACTTCAGTATCCTCAGAACTTGCTAAGCATGTGCTACATATTCGACGCAAAGGGAAAACAGACAGGCTAAGCCTCAAAGGACTTTTTACTGAGGAAGTCAAAGAGGCAGACATGACTTTAAATTAACCTCCAATTGATTTAATCAAAATGCAATCTTTAATTAAATGCTCACACTGAAAATTAAAGCCCCACCATACAACTGTGGTAGGCAAGTCTGAGGGTTATAGTGGGGTGAACTCCATGCTAGCCAGGTGTAGCTGAGGAGGCCCCTTGAAAAGCTGGACTTTCAGTTGGACCCAAAGGTTGAGTCTTATTTAGAAAGACAGGAAGAAGGCCAGAGGGTATTTGTTGTAGAGAGGCAGTTTAAATAATGGCTTAAAGGCTGAAACAAACATAACTTGTTGGGGAAAGGATGAGCTAAAATGGACCTCGGTCATCTTCAACCCAAAGACAGAGAAAACCTTGGCTGTCTTCTCCATTGTTTTCATAGCCAGACTCACTGGTGTCCCAAAGGACTCAAAATTCTGAAACTCCCAGTTTCCGCTACTCCTACTGTTTGCTCTAACTAGACCCAAAATGGACGTTCACTGGCTTCATCATCATGAGCCAGAAAATTGCCTCCCCCTCCTTCAAGGATTGTGCTCATCTGAGAAGCCATCTGTATGGTCACCACCAGATGTGGCCCTTCCTCAGCCCGGTAGACCACAGCCTCTCCCCATCGCAGGAGCTGTGAACACTGAGTTGACCTATGGTGATACGGCTGTTACAGTGCATGTGTTATTATGACACCTGGAAAGCAGAGGCCAGGGACCTGCAGCACGTCCTCTAGTCCATGCCGAACCCCTCCCTAGCCAAGAACTTTCTAGTCTAAAATGCTGAAGATGCAACAAAATGAATCTAAACATTCACAGTATCTTTGGAACAAATTTATTTTAACAAAATAAAAAAATTTTCATTTTCTTTCCATTAACTTCACCCTATCTACTTACCCTAAATCCCAAAGGCTTCCTAAGACAAAATTGCCTGATCCACGCAACCCTGATTAATTTTCCTATCCACAACAACAACAAAAATAAAAGCAAAATTCATCAAGAGAGAAGTACAGCAAGGGGCTCACAATGCCTGTGAAATGCACCATTCACTCAAAGAACTGAAACCCTTACACCTCAATCCTTTTGAGGACAGTGTTTTTGTTTTTTATTTAAAACTTTTTGTGGTCTTCCAACGGTAGACACACTCAAAGTATTTACATTTTAATAGAGAGGAATATGTATCCAAATATTTGTCCTTCAAGAACTTTCAGTTTGGGGCTTGCCTCGGAAAACTATAGCCATCACAACTCGAACAGATGCAGTTTTAACTGAAATCTGGTCTCCCACCAAACAGACCTTCCAAGTAGCAGCCACTCTTGAGTCTTGTATCAACAGCTTAAGCCCAAGCGGTGATCAAATGTTATGCAAGCTCCCAGGAGAAAAACTGCAAAATAAAACTGAAATTTTGGCCAGAGATGTTGGAGTGGTGGAGATAGGCTTGGGTAACACTCTGATCTGTTTTCCAAATGCTGGATGAAAAAGTGGAAGTCAAGAAGAGAGCACAGAGACTGTCTCTGCCCCTCCCTGAAGTCATCTGTTGCCACAATTTCCTTAGGTTAGGTTGGGGCCTCTTACCCACTTCCTTGTGTCTGTGCTGGGATTTTATCTGGTTTAAGCTTGCATGGGACCTGGGCATGTTGTCAACATTGCTGTGAGTTCGTATGAGTAACTGAGCAGCTGCCTGAAAAAGGTGGTTTCCTTGTGGTCATTCACCTCCTCTGGTTCTTAGAATCTTTCCGGCCCCTCTTCCTCAACAATCCTTGAGCATTGGGAGGCAAAAGTTTGAAATAGGCACTCTGTGGCCTCTTGTTCTCTGCACATTGACCAGATGTGGATTTCGGTGTTAAGCACTATCTGTTGCATAAGGAAACTTCTCTTATGAGAGTTGAGAGATGCATTAATCTATATTATATTAATAAATCATTAAGAGTCAGTTTAATACAAGAACTCTTAGAGGACTAGAACTAGGCTCTCCCCTCTGTCCTGTGACCTGTCTGGCCTCAGATTCCTGAGCCTGATGTCAATGCAGGGATGTGCTCCATCTAGGAAGCAGACCTTAAATCCAACTAAATAGGGGTTAGTTACTCCAATAATATTTGTGCCACTATTGGGTGGCACTAATTACTACACTTACCCTGCAGTTCCTTCTGAATATCCTGGCCTCCTGGGGCAAAAGGAGAGCCACCAGACAGGCCCTGCAGCTTCTCTGTCCTAACTCCCACCTCTGTCTGACAACCACAACTAACTCTCAGATGATGGGGAGCAGAAGGCATAAAGAAACTCAAAAGCACAAATAAAGACCTTCCAAAATCCATTAGCAAATCCCATCACTCTTAGAGCAAACTTCTAATCCCTGCCCAGAAGTTACAGACCCTAACCTGGGCCCTCACCTATTCAACTTCACAAAACACCCTCCTCCGCCTCTCTACACATCTTCAATCAGCCTTACCCAGGTCCCCTGATCTTTAGACTTAATGAACCTTTGTATAGGCCAAAACCTTAGCCCAGGTGTTCACAGGTGGCTCTCTCTGTCTAGAATGTTCTTCCACCTTGATCCATGAGCCTCAGCACAAATATCCCCTCTGGAAATGACCTTTCCTAGCAGCCTAGTATTCTATACAGACTTAAAGGAGTTGAAAAACTATTTGTTAACCAGATAAATTGATGGATAAAGGGAGGGAGCACCAGATTGATGGATGTATAGACAGACAGCCATACAGACATGAGGCAGGAGGGCACTAATGCCTGTAAGCAAGTCAGCCAATACCTGCTGTCAATACCCATTATCCCCTGTGGCCATTTTCCAAGCAATTGTTTCTCTCCCTTGGATCATTTGAGAGGGAATCAGTGAATCTGAAGCCAGGCAGGGAAGAGCCTGATTAAGGTCATGGTGCTGGCCCCCAGGGAGGGTTCCCTCTCATCCATTTTCTTGTGCTTTGTGTCAAGTCTTATTTCCAGTCCCTCCAGTGGCAAGGCATCTATTACCGCCCCCCCCCCCCCCCGGACAAGTCCTCACACTCTCCCATTGTGAAATTTGTCCTGATTTTCCCAGCCTAAATTCTTCTCTGCTTAACTTCACCCCATTACTCACAGCTATCTCCCCCTGGACTACAGCAAACGGCAGTGCTGGAGAACTCACATTCTCCTCTTGGCTTCCCACAACTTTCCAATCCAGCTCCCCGTTCCTTGATGAAATGGTGTGGCCTGAGATTCGCACAAAGAAGAGTTGAAACAAATGTTCAGAGTGAAAAACCTGGTCTCCACCAGCCTCAAGCTGCCCACAGACCCTTCCTCCACCTTTCCCTGCCTCCTTCCCCATCCCCAACCAGGCCAAGAGGGCTCTATTTCCCACCAGACAACTCTTTCAAAATAATCTTCTCTACTTCAGTACGCACAGAAGGTCTCTGGAAAGCCATCCAGGAATCTGTTAGCAACTGGGGGCCTCTAGGGGAGGAAAAGCCATGGAAAAAGGTTTCTGACAACATTTGTACCATCTGCACTGCTGAATGTGCACACACACACAACTTTTTAAAATGGAGTGATGCACGTAACAAAATTTACCATCGTCACCATTTGAGGTGCGTGCTTCCAATGTCATAAGCACCTCCACATAGCTACACAACCTTCACTACCACTAGAAGACCTTTTCAATTCAAAGTTTTTAACTATATTTTTAAAAGGAGAAAAGAAAAAAACATATAAAAAAATTATTGCTTAAAGATTTTATTTAGGAGCCGGAGAGATGGCTCAGCAGTTAAGAGCATTGGCTGCTCTTACAGAGAATCCAGGTTCGATTCCCAGCACCCACATAGTGGCTAACAACCATCCGTAACTCCAGTTCCAGGGGGGTCCAACACCCTCTTCTGACCTCCACAGGCATTGCACAACATAGGTTCGTTTGCATATAATGAAGGCAATACATTCATATACATAAAATATTTTTAAAGATTTTTATTTTTGTCATGTGTGTGTGTATGTGTGTGTGTGTGTGTGTGTGTGTGTGTGTATAGAGGTATGTGAGTACCGACTGTGATGTGGCAGAGAGTTGAAGGAGGGAAATGGGAGGTACATTTATTGTGCTTCACTGTATACACATTGTATATATGCATATAAGTTTCAAGAATAAAACATAAAATTAAATGTAAAAAATTAAGGACTGGCGAGCTACCACAGTAGATAAGAGTATTTACTGTACAAGCATGAGGACCTGAGTTTAGGTCCCCAGTACAAAAAGCTGAGTCCAGACACCCTTGTCAGTAAGCCCTCCCCAGCAGTGTGGAGACAGGAGGATTCTTCGGTCTTACTGGCTTCCAGCTGAGCTCCAGGTTCAGTAAGAGACTGTGTGTCAAGGAAATAAGATGGACAGCAACAAAGGAAGACCCCTGACATCTTCCCGTGGCTTCTGTGAACACACACCTACACACATGTGCACACATGCAAACAATTAAAAATACATAAAGATAGCTTTACTCTCCCTCTTTGGCCATCCTTATAATAGCTATAGGCCCAAAATAATCATGTTCGTTTGCATTCAAGTATAAAGAACAGACGTCTTAACAACAAAAACACGGCGATCACAGCATTTTATGAAAAAAAGTAGTTTTATTACTAAAAAAGCAGATTGAATGGGAGTCCTCCAGCTGTTAAATCTGATTATCAGAACTTGGCCAATTTTCCCCAGCACACAGCCTTTTCATGCATAAAGAATATGTCGTAATTAAGGGATTTTCTCACCTCTTAATGATTCTCAGATCTGGAAGCGTTTTCTTGTAAATAATAATCCAGGCAATGAATCATACTCAGTGCCTTTTATATAAGGTTTTTACTTGTGGGAGTGGCTACAGCAGCCACATATAAAGATGGTGACTGGGTGTTAGGGTTAAGCTACTCTCTGTCACCTGACAAAGCCCTTGAATGCAAATCATGAATCCCAACACCCCCTCCAATCCTACAAGTTTCAATGGTTGTGCTCTCTGAGCCCTTTGCTCATGGGTTCCAGTTCCTATTATTTCTGACTTATCCTTGGAGTGAGCATTCTTCCAGCAGGGAGTGCTCAGTTCTGAACCACAAGGGCTGGGTGATATAAGAAAGACATATCTAAAAGCAGAGATGTCTAGAAGGCCTGCTATGGCTAGCTATTCCAAAACCCCCTAAAAGGGTTGGGGACATAACTCAGTCAGTAAGGTAAGGTGCTTGCTGGGCAATCTTGAGGCCCTGAGTTCCATCACTGGCACACCCATTATTTATATATGTATTTTAAAGCCAGGCACAGCAGTACACACATAATCCCATTGCTATGGAAGCAGAGACAGGAGTGTCCCTAGGGCTTGCTGGCCAACCAGTCTAGAACATTAAGGTGGAGGACCACTGAGATGGCTTGGGGGGGTAAGAACACCTGCCACCAAGCCTGATGACTTGTGCTCATTTCCAGGGACCAACATAGTAGAAAAAGAGAAGTTGTCCTGCAAGTGTTCTCTGACCTCCATACATACATGGACTGAAGTAAATAAATAAATAAATGGCTCAGCAGTTAAGAGCACTGGCTGTTCTTGCAAAAGACCCAGGTTCAAATCCCAGCACCCACATGGCAACTAACAACTACCTGTAACTCCGGTTTCAAGGGATTCAACACCCTCTTCTGACCTCCATGGGTACTGCATGACACAGGTACACTTACATACATGCAGGCAATATAGTCATACACATAAAATAAAAAATAAATTAAGTTGAAAAAATAAAATATAATGTGGAGAGCAAATGAGGAACACACTTGATCATTGACATACACACACATGCACACACACTCACACATACATATAAGCATACATATACCCATGTACATACATCACATGCACATGCATACACACAAAAACAAAACTAAAGCACCTTGCAACTTACAATGGTGTCACATGTTTGTTACAGTTCTCTTTCTCTCTTCTGCAAACACAGGCTCCCACACAATCACCACAGTTGCTTTTTACATTAAAGAACTGCCCAGAGCCACCTAGCTATCAGAGTCAAGTGTTGTGACATGGCATACAGTCATCTCTTGTAGATTGAGCAAGGCTAATTTAACAGGAGCTGGGACTGAGGGACCACATTCAGAGAAAAGGAACAAGAGAAATAGCCACATGTCTGCCTCCAGCTGAAGACTGAACATGGAGTATGACCTAGAATGAAAAACAATAGCTTGGCAGAAAAAAATGAAGGTGCTGGACAAGAGTTTGGGCTGTTACATTCAAATCCCAGCTTTGATCTTTACTAGCTTGGTATCGTAAATTACAACCTAGTAGTCAGTTCTCTAACCCATCAACCCGACTGTGATCCTTCTTACATCCAAGGTTCTACTGCGACCAGGAGAGATAATGCAGAATAGGGGGATTACTTGGGGTACTGGTACAATAACGCATCCTTTTCTGTCCTGCTGGATCCCGTCTATAAAATCCATCAATGGGAGAACTTGGACTGCTCAGTGTTCATGACAATCCAAATTCTGGGAGCCATGAGACACCAACATCAGGGCAATCCTGTGCTATATTCGATTCCTATTGCTGCTATAACAAATTAGCGAAACCTCCATAGTTGAAATCAATAACAATGTACTCTCCCACCTCCCTGGAGGTGAGAGGTTGAATATAGTATCACCACATGCACTCTCTCGAAGGCTTTAATGGAAAATGTGCTCTCTGCCTCAACCATCTCCTGATCCCTGCTAGCACTCCTTAGCTTGTGGCCACAGCACTCCAGCCTCCAAGAACAGCATCTTTACATCTGCTCCATCTTCACAGTGCTTCCTCTTCTGTGTGGGGCTCTACTCTTCTTCTCTCCGATCGACAGATGCGATTACATTTAGGATCTATCTTAAAATCCAGGTTGATCTTATCTTGAGACTTTTGGTTTCATAGGCAAGGGTGATATTTATAGGTTCTAAGGATTAGGACTTGACATCTTTGAAATACCAGGGACAGAATAGACAAATGTATCAGAAAAAGACTCTATTTAAATAACTTTGGTAAAAAGTTCAAAGTACTCCTTCAAATAGAAATTACAGGAAGCATTTGGCCTAGTTCACACTGGGAGATGAATAAATGAAATAAGTCTTCCCAGCAGCATTGAGACTGAATCACGTGGTCCACCGTGAGCTTGGTTTAACCAGAGAGAGGCAGAAAGGCAAGCCTGCTGGCCAGAGCAGGTAGATGGCAAACATTACAAACAAGGCGTTCGAGAGAAATCAAAGGAAGAAGCGACCTTTTTCCCCCCCGAGCTGGCAGCCACCCTTCTGTACAGTCCACAGGAGCAATAACCAGCTCTACCCACCAAATGGCATTCTGCAAGGTCAGCAGCTGTTTTCTCCTTATTGACTATACCCCAAACACTCTGCTCCGGACCCTGGGGAGAGGACAATAAACTAGCCAGACCATAATGCGTCCTCTCTTAGCCACATCCTACTGAGAGCCAGGTCCGTTCATGACAGCAACTGTTTATGGTGAACCTATTAAGCCGTCAGATACAAAGACAAAAGCCAATTCCTTCCACAAGTGAGTACTTCCGAAGTCATGCAGAAAGCCATCTATATCTTTTCCATTGAACCCTGATCCTTCCAGACTGTCTACCCTGCTGAGATCAGGAAAGAAGCCTAAAGCACTAAGACAAGCTACCCCTTTTCAGGGACACCTATCACTAGAGCCATTCACCACCCACCCCTGGCCTCACAGATTCTGAAATCTCCCTGTCTATCTGATTACACACGCCAGCGTCCTACAGGAGGGCTGTATGATTAAGCGATGTTCAATCTTCTCTGCTGGGGGAATGTCAGGCTCCGAAGCCTCGCCTCTTAGAGTGAGCACCCTGGCGGCTGCAGGCGGAGTAAGAATGGGGTGGGGGGGGGGGTGGAAGAAAAGAGGGGATGGTGACTCCTTTTCATTCTGCACGTGAGCTTCTCTGGGCCCCATAAATTCCTCTGCCCTGTATATTTCACTCAGCTGTCTAAATGAGGTTTGCTCATACAGCCACCACTGTGCAGAATCAATCATGCCCTTCTGCACAGAATGTTAATTGGGTGCTTCTCAAAAGAAAAAAAGGGGGAAAATGGAGCACACCGTGGAGGCCTCAGAGAGAATTCAAAACCAATTTTTTGGAATTTACAATACTTTTTAAATTGCCAAGTGAATAGTCACTAACACAGGAGTGATCCAGGTGCCTTTCGCAAGGCTGGAAAGAGAAACATCCGGAGACCTCTTCACACTTCCGTCAATCACTGCACAGGCTCCCAGAGCCAGCTGCACAACTGCCTGAATAAAGAGGTCTCCAGCCATGGGAGGAGCCAGAAGTTCAGTTCGAGCCACATACAACAGCCTGATCGAGTGAACAGGAGCTACAGACCCGTGCTTGTATCTGGCAGCGGTGGGCTCATCACAGAGGTAAGAAAAGAAAACCAACTAACAATGCACTTCCTCTTCACTGACCCCTTGCTTATTTATGCCTGAAGGCAGGAGGCACACAGGGCTGCCCTCTGTGAAGGTGAATTTCAGTTGATGAGTGACAACTGGAAAAGTCTTTACTGAATCACTACCGTCAAATCCTGGGACTCCAAGGTCCTGTCCCTTTCAGGTAATCTTGTATTTTTAATTCTGCATAGGCTGTATCATTAAGCTCCAGGTCATATGCTTCAAGAGGGAAGAGATGCTCTGAATACACACACACACACACACAGCAAAGAGCTGACTCTACAGCCTGAGCCTTCCAGAACCCCATTACCCCATTGTTTCCTAAAGGACTGTATGGACACAGTGACAATCACACTGCCTTCCACCACCAATTTTGGGAACATGTGAAAAATACGGTTTGCTGCTTGCTGGTATGTGGTCTGAGATGGCTCATAAATCTTCCTTTATCTCCTTCGTGGTGTTAGCAGAAAAGGATGAGTTGCTTTTTTCCATCTCATTCTCCCGTCTATCTGTCTGTTAGCCGTGCCCTTGAGCAAAGATTACTGATGCCCTGCCTTTGATATATGACACATCACCCACAGCAGCTTTTCATCAAGTGAATTAACCTGGGAAAATGCAAACCCACCTGCCAGTTGCTTCCCAACTTTGCACAATTCCTTTGTGCACTTCTCGAACATTCAGCCTTCAAGGAGGGGACAAGAGCAAGGGGAAGAAAGACGGAAAATTAAGAGAATCGAGACTAGAGGGCTCCCCCAAATAATTCACTCTAAATCAGCTGCTTTTGCATAGAGACTTTCCGAAGGGGTTGAAATGCACCACCCTAGCCCCGGTACAGTCTTAAAGTGCTTTGCACCTGAGTTAGAACATGCTATTTTCCCCCAGCCATTTCCACTGTGTGGCTGGAATAGCAAGAGCCTTGACAGCCACTGATGACAGGGTTACAGAAACTATTTGGTGACTTTCGATCAATAATCTAGATGGGTTGGGGAGGAGCCTGGAGCAGGAAGGAGTGAGCAGGCAGGAGACAGAGGGAGGAAGGAGGGAGAATGGAAGAAAGGGGAAGCCAGCCCCACAAGCCAGGGCTCTGGGCCCCCAGTAATAAGCAGTTCCTGGAGTTGTGGCGGGTGGAGTAGGTAAACAAAGACTTTGTGCTTAACATCTCAAAGGATGGACAGCTTCATCTCAGCATGCCCACAAAAGGCAGCAGGGCAGCATCAGTTTGCACCCTGATCTCTTTCAGCTAGAAAGAGGCCCTGACATACCCAAGACCCTTCAATGAGCAAGGTGGATGGAGATGAAGCTGGAATATCAAGCCCCTCAACTCCAGTTCTATCCAGTTCAACTTACCATTTCCCAGTCTTCCTCTCTTCTACCCCAAAACAGAAAAAAAAAAAAACAAAAAAAAAAAACCATGTACTGATTTGAAACAGAATTCACTGGACAAGAGAACCATTTCTAAACAGGAACAGAGCTGGACTCTGTACCTCTTGTTTACTCAAGAATAAACCTTTTAATCTCTTTCCTCCGAGATTCTGATAACACAGCGGTTACTCCTTTCAAGGTGACATGTCTGTTGTGTATGACTTCTTGAAAGATAGTGTGAGAGAGATCGTTCTGTAACCTATTCCCCCAAAAATGAAAATCCAGAGCCCAAACTACCAATCATAATTTTTTGCCCATATGCTAATTTTGAGGCAAGGTTGGGTTTATTTTTAGAGGGCAATATTAAAAAATCTTAAGGTAGACCTGGGCTTAGTATACATGCAAGCTTTTCTTCACATCTCTCTCTACGTTAATATTTCTACCCCAACTGAATTAGATTGTCTGAAATGGCCTGCAATCTCTCATTGTCATGGAAAGATTAAATTTTATTATTCACTATACTTTTAAAATTTTTATTTTTATTTTATGTGTGAGTATATTGCCTGCAGGTAACATTTGTGTCATGCAATGCCCATGGAAGTCAGAAGAGGGCGTCAGATCCTTCGGAGCTGGAGTTACAGGTGGTTGCTAGCCACCACGTGGGTGTTGGGAATTGAACACGGATCCTCTGTAACAGCAACCAGTGCTCTTAACCTCTGAGACAACTATCCAGCCCTATTTACTATACTTTTAAATTTTTTTTACATTTTATCTATTTTGTTCTCATGGAGGGGGCATGTGTGTTCCATGCACACGTGTGGAGGTCAGAGAGATAACTAGTGGGAATCAGTTCTCTCTTTCCATTATGTGGGTCCTGGGGATCCAACTCAGGCTATCCAGTTTGGTGGCAATCCCCTTTACCAGTTGAGCATCTCACCAGCCCTCACTACACTGCTTTTTTTCAAAAGATTTATGTATTTTTATTTCTTATCCAAGTGTATGTGTGTATCTATATGAGTATATACCACACGTATGTAGGTTCTCATGAAGGCCAGCAGACAGCATCCGATTCCCTGGAGCTGGAGTTAAAGGCAGTCAGGAGCCACCTGATATGGGTTCTGGGAACCGAACTTAGGCCCTCTGGAAGAACAGGAAGTGCTCTTAACTGCTGAGTCTCTTCTGACCCCCTCAATATGCTTCTGAAGGAAAGAAAGGGCATTATTGAGTTTTAGAACTTTTCACAAATTGAACTTGAAGTGAAAGTGGTATCTCATCAGTTAGTCCGAAACTAAATTGCCCAAGACACCCTACTGTCCAAACATTCCAGTTAAATTTAAAAACAAAATGCGAAAATGTGTGCAGACCTGTGGAAGGATGGAAATCAACTCTCAAAGTCCACAGGGAGCAGCTTCTTTCTTGGTAGGAAGAAAAGAAGCTTACTTCCTTCATCCTGGTCAACCCAGGGCTTGACTATGACAGAAACCCCAAGGGCAAAAAGAGGAAGAAAGTGGGTGCACAGGACACATAGAGTTTCTGATAAACTCTGGTGTCAAGAGATTAGCAATTGACAGTATGAACTCACAGATTCTGAAAGCTTCGTCTGTGCTGTATCATTTAGATCCTGATGAGGCTATATGGTGGATTCTCCCATGGACCCTATTTTACAGATGAGGAAGCTGACTCACACAGATGGAACACCTGCCCAAGACACACAGCTGGTAGATGATGAAAACACGATTTAAACTCAAGTGCTCTGTGAAGGCCTGCAGAAGTCTACAAGGTGAAAATTGCCCTGGTTTCTGGTGTCAGAACAAGTGCCCAGGTACCGCACAAGTTCATCTCCAGGAAAGATCCCAGACTCGCTTTTGGTGCCTCTCTTTGGGGAAGAGACAAAATCCTTGAGATCTTCAGAAAGTTATCCCAAAACGTCAAGGAATTCATATCTATGTTTTTGAGGCTATATTCTCTTAACATACCATCTCAAATACCTCTCCATTTTCTTTTTACTTTTTAAATTTTTTTCTTAAAGTTGGGGAGAGGGCAAGCGTAGAGGCCAGAGGAGGATGGTAGGTGTTCTGCTCTATAAAGCTCCACTTTATTCCCTTGAGACAGAGTCCCCTCACTGAACCTTGGAGCTAGGCTGACAGCCAGCAAACTCAAGTGAGATTCTTCTATTTCCACACTCTACAGCACTGGGATTACAGGCATGGGTGGTCATGCCTGGCTTTTTGTGGGGGTGCAAGGGATTTGAACTCAGGTCCTCATGCTTACATAGCAAGTACTCTTATCCACTGAGCTATCTCTCTAGTCCTACTCTCCCAATATCTTCTGGGACCCTGTGGCCTAGCACAGTAAGATTTCTCCATGACTTCTAAGTAAATACATCAATGAATTGAATCAAGGTCTCCTTTTCAGGCAAACACACATATCATCAGTTTTATCATTTTATTCAATTTGAAGGATATACTTCAGTAGCAAGAAGTCCATTTATAATGTACAAATATAACTTTGTCCATCACTAGAACTTTTTAAAGTATTTTATTAGTTTTTATTTTATATGTATGAGTGTATGGCCTGCACGTATGTAAGTGTAGTCACGCCATGAAATACCCACGGAGATGAGAATAAGGAGTTGGATTCCCCAGGAACTGTAATTAAGGACAGTTGTTAGCCACCATGTGGTACTGGGAATCAAATCTGGGTCCTCTGCAAGAGCAGCCAGTGCTCTCAATGACTGAGCCATTGTCCCGTCCAGCGGGCAGCGTGGACATGAGACCCTGGAAACCTGGAATGAGTGGGGACAGGCAGACACACACACAGACCAGACACACAAGGACAAACACATAGGACAGACGGACCTGGGAAATGTCTCTCTTCAGGCTGCTCAGACACACAGGACAGACATACAAGGGCAGACACACAAGACAGAGACATGAGGATTGACGGACCTGGGCTCTACAGGCAGGCTGCAAGCCACAAGCCGCATGCTTTATTGTTTCAGGGCATACTTATAGTCTTGGGGAATCAGGAATGCAGATACATCCATACAGCAATATGGTAATTAACAGAGAAGCACTATCTCTAACCTTCAAAGCCCATCAGGAAGTTGTCTGCATACCAGGAAGGTGGCACTAAGAGGGGGCAGGGGCTTTGAACCAGGGAAGTGCTAGAACCCTGGCACCGTCAGGGCTTCCTTCTTAGCTCAGCTCCGGTGAGAACAAGGTGAGTCCTTTGGGAGGACCCCAGGACATTCCTGTGAGAATTCCTTAGTTACAAAGATTAAGGACTGAGTTTACCTACAGGTGGTCACAGGGGCGTGGTATCTCCCTAAGGCTGATTTCCTCTGAGATGAACTCAAACTACAAGCTGGCTGTTTTCTCTAACTCGGGCGGCGGTGTACAACAAGCCATCTCTCCAGACCCATTCCCAGAACTTTTATAGTATCACAGATAAAAACTCTGTTATCTGTTCAATAATAACTCCCCCTTCCCACATCCTCAAGTCCCTGGTAATCACTATTCTGTTTTCTGTCCCTATAAATTTGTATCTTCTAGGTATTTCATATAAGTATTTATACTCAAACAGTATTTGTCTTTTATTTTGCTCCATGTTCATCCATGTTGCAGTATGTCAGAATTTTTTTACTCATTTGTTTATTTGTTGGGTTGTCTGTAGATGTCTCTTTTGTACATTCATTTATTTTAGTGTGTGTGTGCACAGGCACTTGTACAGTGGTATGCACATACACACATACACATCAACATACTTCAGTACAAGTGTAGAGTTAGGAGGATAACTGGCAGGAATCTGTTCTTTCCTCCACCATGTGGAATCCAGGGATAGAACTCAGGTTGTCAGGCTTGGCAGCAAGTGCTTTACTGGCCCTGTTTATAGGCATTTGGTACAGGGTTTAATAATGTAGGAGTTCAGAGTGGCCTTGAACTCCCAATCCTCTGGCCTCGGGCTCCTGAGTGCTAGAATAATAGG